>JAODAL010026740.1:0-56197 GCA_025379985.1 Phyllomedusa bahiana | reverse complement strand
TAAACGTCTTGATAAATGTCCCCACTGACCACATCCATTTTTTTTTATCCCGGAGTAACTTACACTCTACAGTTTCTAACCGGGTGTAGGGGACCTTTTAAGCTTTGGGAAAGCCCGGGTATATCAGATCCTTTTTCTTGCCTTTTTTTTTTTTTCCTCATTTTCCACTAAGGTTAGTAGATATTTTAGTGGCTCTTTTTAAATGAGAGCTTCAATGTCATTTGTTCGTATGGACCCTCATTGTCTTGGTTCAGTTTTAATAAATCATGTCTAGAAATCCCTTCTGTTCGCTGACTGGAAGCATTGCTGTTGGGTTTCTCTGACTTTACTTTCTGGTTTCTTCACACAAGGTCACTGCCTTCTTAGTGTCCCATTCAGACTTACACTATGTACTGTATAGTACTCACCAGCACATTACTGAATACATAGATATTGGTTACATCTGATTGTGCTCCATTATATTTTCTCTAGTATTTTAGACACCTGTTGAGTTGATTATCATTCCTGTATTTCCTCCGTTCATATCACATGTCGTGGCCTTTTTATATCCATTATCTATAACATTGAACCATGATACTCTCATTATCGGGAAGTCAGGTTATGCCTTTTGCCAAGATAATTTCACCTTAAGGGTGAACCCCATTGAAGGCCACTCAGGGAAAACATTTAAAACGGTCCAAGATTTTTTTCCCCCCTCCCCCACCCCGTAGAATAAAGGCTAACATGAAAAAGTCGGTTTATAGCAATCTATAAAGAGTGGTTAATAAGTAACTCAACATAAATGGGGCTAAATCATCAGGCACTAATGTGTTGTTCACCTGTCACTGATGGTAGTATACAGGTTAACTGGGACATAAGAAATCTGGATATTAGAGCCTGGGATATTAGAGATCAGGACACCAGGGACTGGGGCAAGAAAACCGGAGACCAGATCAGGGGTACTGCTAGGGGGCCAAAAAAAACCCGGGCATGGGGCCCTTTGGGGGGAAATTTTTTTTCTCCGAAAATTCCCGGGATGTAATTTTTATGGATAAAAAAAGTATGTTCCTATCACTAAGATACAGTCCATCTCCTCAGAAGTACACTATATAATGAGTATCAGCACTGACAAATTTGCCTCTTCAAAAGCCCTTATACCATTTAAATAACAGTCATACAGTTACCAAATAATACACCTATACAGGGGGAAAAAATACCGGCCCTTTATAGGTAAAAAAACCATCAAATAACTTTTTACCCCTTTTTGCCCAGAACCCTGCCCCCAACCTGGGGATAATTCCCCAAAGGGGTTGAAAACCCCGGAACGGGCTTTTTCTGAAAAACCAACCACCCTACTGGCACCAAAACCTGCCCATTTTAAAGCTTAAATCACCTTCTTCCCCCATAACATTGGTTTAAACTGCGGGAGTTTGTCTTACCTTCAATCCTAAATATATTGGGCCCCCAGGGGATTTGGCTGTTAAAATTAATTTTAAAAAACATGCAGTTACCCAATAATCCCTAGGTATATACCATGCATATTACCGTTATACTGTTACTACAATAAAATCCCACAAATAAAAAACCATACTTCCAAAATATCTCTACATTAGGGAAAATAATATCCCCAAAAGACCATAAACCACATGAAAAACACGCATAGGGAAAAACCCAGTGTACACCACAGGCCTCTCAGACATAAGATACTACAGGCAGTTACAGCCTTTTTACTCATGGGTAAACTTTTCCCTCTGAAAGAAAGTTCTCTTCCCCTTTTTATTTTTTTTTCGGCCTGCCCATGGATGACTACCAATTTCTTTCTTACAACTCCCCAGGGGGTAAAAGGGGAAAGGGGGTTTTAATGGTGAATGGGGGGCGTATTATGTGTTGGCACTAACGCATGCAGGAGGTTTCAGGGAGGGGAAGAAGGGGGTACATTTTCACACAACAGGCAAAATTTCCTCGATAAGAAAAAGGACCAACCCTGTGGAGATTGTGGTGTGGCCTGTACCCCCCAGATCACCAGGATTGTATTCTGTGTCCTGAAATCCCCACCAGAAAAGATGGTGACACCCCATTTCCCACAGCAACCAACTTTGCTATGATTGTAAAGTTGATAACCGGCTGTGGAGGATAGGGCATCCCCCAGCTTTCCTGGATATTGGATAGGCTACCTAGCACTCAGGAAAGTTGGGTGACCTTTCCCACAGCAGGCATCCAACTTTCATATCGTAGGAAAATTAGTTGCCAGCTATGGGGGATGGGACATCACCCAGCTTTTCTATGTAGGCCATGTATTAGACAGGAAGGTATATAGAGCCCCCTTTAGGTAGGTATATAGGCACCCTATTAGGTAGTATATAGGCCCCTCATTAAGTAGGTAGCTATATAAGCCCCCCATTAAGTAGATATATAGAACCTTTTATGTAGGTAGGTATTTATGTGGTGACCCAGGGAAGCAGAGGAGAGGCTGAGGAATATACTTGTCAAGACGGCCCTCACACTCAACACTCTTGTAACTCCCTGGGAGCACTCACACTTTAGTTAGGGGAAAACTGCAGACAATGGTGGATGTTAACCCTTCACTACCTGGCGGTGTTACAGGAGTATCTCCTTGGTGTAGGTGCAGCTGAATAATGCAGACAGGACAACAGGAGAGTTTTCTTAAATACAGCAACAACTTTACTTCAAGTTAGATGTTTAACCTGACAGAGCCTTCCTTCCAGTCATCCCTGCTTCAGACTTTGCCCAACTGTCCTTTCTTGCCTCCAACTGCCATTTGTGGTGTGAGACCTCTCCACCCCCTTGTCCAATTAGGAGCCAGGTGTTGAAACTTGTGGTGTAAGGGGAATTAGGTGGCAAAAACGTAATCTTTGCTGGCACACAAGACTTTCCCAAAGATACACAACACATTACATAAGTTACACATAAATGACACATAATACACACTGTGACAAGAACGAATCTCTGACTCAACATTAAAGACTACAATACTCTGTACTGGGATTTTATATATAGTCCTCCCCAATAGGGAGGCCTATAGGTGCTCTCTGCAGGTAGGTATAAAGGTCCCCTCAGTAGTTGGGTAGGTATATAGGCCCCAACATTAGATAGTTATGTATACAGGTGCCCTCAGTAGGTTGATATATGGGTCCTCCAGTAGGTATATAGGTCCACTCAGTAAGTAGATAGGTTTCCCCAATAGGTAGGCATATAAGGGCCCTCAGTAGATAGGTAGGCATATAGATACCCACGTTAGGTAGGTAGGTATATCGATGTCACCAGTAGATATATGGATATATAGTGGCATAGCAAAGCCTCATAACCAGAGCCTAAGTCATTATAGATCTGGATCCTAGGGGCTAAGGCATTCATTAAAATACAGGATGCTAGGGACTTGGCATTATTGATTTGGACACTTTAGAGTGTGGCATTAGAGATTTGGACACTGGAATTACAGATTTGGACACTAAGTAGAGAGCAACATCGGGCACATGAAACCAGGGCATTAGAGATCTGGACACTAGGGACAGAGGCATTACAGATCTGGATACTTGGGATTAGCACATAAGAGATCTGGACACTAGGAACTAGAACATTAGAGCTCTGGATCTTAGGGACTAAGGCATTAGAAAATTGGACACCAGAAATCAGAAACTAAAAGACTGGACATATGGGACTGGCCATCAGAGATTTGAATTCTAGGGACAATGATGTTAGAAAACTGAACACCAGGAACTGGACATGAGAGATCCCAATACAAGGGACAGGGACATTGGAAAATTGAACACCAGAGGTAGTGGCATACAAAAACTAGACACCATGGATTGCAGCATTTGAAAACTAGACACCAGAGACTGGAGCATTAAAAGACAGTACACCAGAGACTGGAGCATTAGAAAACAGGACCCAAAAGACTGGAGCACTAGAAGACAAGACCCCAGAGGCTGGAGCACTAGAAGACAAGACCCCAGAGACTGGAGCACTAGAAGACAAGACCCCAGAGACTGGAGCACTAGAAGACAAGACCCCAGAGACTGGAGCACTAGAAGACAAGACCCCAGAGACTGGAGCAGGAGAAGACTGGGCCCCTGAGACTAGACCATTAGAAGACAGGAACCAAGAGTTTGGAGTATGAGAAGACTGGGCCCCAGAGACTACAGCATGAGAAGACAAGGCCCAAGAGGTTGGAGCATTAGAAGACAGGACCTCAGAGAATAGAGCATTAAAGCACAGGAGCCCCGAGACTGAAGCATTAGAAGACAATTGGTGACATGGGCAGGGTGTAATGAATGAAAAGCTTGTACACGGCAGTACAATAGAACAGGACAAGCGATTGTGCCCCTTAGTGGTCACTTTACCTCAGCAGCTGCTTATTTTCAGGTAGTAATGCTTGCTTTATTGTTCTCTGGACAAGGATAGATACAATTAGATGAGACTGACAGGACAATGACAAGGTCAATACACAAAATACAGTATGTTGGAATAATCTTTTTCTGCACTGGTGGTGGGGAGGGGGATTTCCAGTTGTCTTTTGGCCTGCAATAGAACAATCAAGTAATCTATTCACTGCAGCTATCAGAGCTCACAGAGGGGAAGTCAGAGAGAAACCAGGAAGTCCTGTACATAGAGCAACTTTAAAAAATGATCTAAAAAAAAAAAAAACAGCCGTCCACTTAAAAATAAAATAAACAATCATGTAAAAGTTGCATATTTCTTGTTAATATGGGAATAATTGTTTTTTGATGATAGTGTTCCTATCCTTTAGCACCTCAATGCATCAGCTTCACTTTTAAAGGTTCTCAGAGAGAACATAAAACTTTCAGGGTTTCCCTGACATGACTACATATAAAAGTAGGATTTACAGTGTTAATTTGGCATAAGAAGGTAGAAAAAAAACCCATAAATCAAAATAATGTAGGCAAACTGAAAGTTTGATCCACATGGAAATACACCTTAGAAAGTGAAAGGTATTTGGCAAGGACTCGTTAGACCCCATTCACATCACCTTTTAAGCGTCCATTGAACATATAAGCATAGCCTACAGAGATATTCAAACATATAGTACAATGGATCTACATACTTTAATGATTCAATAGTTACATAGTATATACAGACAGCCCCCGGCTTACACTGTTTCGACTTACATCTGTCCCCTAGTTACAAACGGAGACTTATGTGGCATGCTGGCTCTTGTAGTTCCATGTTCCATAGCAGATAGTAGCTGTGGAACGACAGGTTCCAGCATGTCACGGCAGCACATGAGATGAGAATGAGATGAAATCATCTTAACAGTCCAACAGACAGCAAAACAAATGTTAAAAAACCCTTCCCTGCACTAAAACTAAAAACAAACCCTTTTGTGCTGGAGTTACATTTAATAAATCTACCTGTTCTGACTTACATACAAATTCAACTTAAGAACAAACTTACAGTCCCTATCCTGTTCGTAACCCGGGGACAGTCTGTACTTTTGACTATTTTTGCCTCGTTTATGTCTGTGTCCTTTTTTTTGTTAAGATTAAAATAGCACAGCCTACGCTTTTCTGTCCTTTTTTAAAAAACATACACGCAATGTACTGCCTATGGGTTCTTGTATATGAGAGTCAATGGGAAGTTATACATTTGTACACGCTTTTTGCATATAATATTGAAAAAAAAACTATGCAAATAAACTCTCTTAACACCAAAAGGTTAAAAAAAAAGATACATTTTTTTTTCTGCCAAAGGTGAACAAAAACAAAAGCCAACATCTGCATATATGTTTCACATTCACATTTAAAAAAATGGAGATGGGGCAAAAATGTGTTCACTTTTTTTTGGTCTTTAAAAATGTATCAGTTAACGTATTTGTTAAATAGAGATCAAAACCATGATGTGAATGCGGCCTTGGTTGCTCTGTGGCTCTATATGAGGACATGCACAGTTATACGACTTGACCCACTAATTTTACAGACCAAAACAGCCAGTTGTGCACTAGAGTCTGAAAAGGTACTTTGGATGCTTCAAAGAGGTATGCAGCTGGCTCACAGCTTAGCCCACTTAAAGGGAATCTGTCGCCAATTTTTTTTTTACTTATTAAATCAAGCCCCTGATCCATATTCTTTTCCTCTCAGTCGTTCTTATTTCCTGATTGTAGATTTCTCAACTCGGTCGTCTATATATGATTGTGGGGAAGACATTCTTGCTTGCACTGCTTTAACAGCAGTCAGAGAGATACTTTACAGCAGCTTCATGTCCATAGGATTCTTAAGACAGATTCTGTCCCAGAGACCTGTATAGAAGAGTTTTCACTGTGCAGGGAGGGGAGAGGGGGAGCTGTGACAACTCCTCTTGTGACTGGTGGATTCTGTGTTATCTGTACACAATGGTGTCTCCTTTCAGCTTGACCCTGCTTTTACTGATAATGAGCAGACTGCTGAAAAGCTCTCTAAACAGAGCAGGAAGTGTCAGACTATTATTAGGCCTAGTGGCCAAAATGAAAACTCAGGGGCTAAAATTATAAAAAAAAAAATTGGGTTTATATGGAAAATTAAAAAAAAGAAACCAAAAATTTTCCCAAAAAATGGTTTAACATAAAAATGTGGTTAAAAATGTAAATTTTTTTTATGAACATTCCCTTTTAATTTCCCGGGTGCCTGCTTTTAGTACAGTTGGGAAACTGCCGCTACTGGCAAAATTCGGACTTAACAATTGGCACCCCAACCATTTAGCCGCATGGGGCCCCTGGGCATTTAAATGCTTAAGGCGACTGCATGAAATTTGGGGTTAAAACGGCAAATTTCATCGCCAAAAATATGCAGAATACGCCTTTTATGTATGAAAATGCTTACAGCGGGACATAAATGAGGCCCCATTCTAGGAAAACAACATTTCCTCCCGGTAACCCCTTTGAAAGTGTTCTACCTGTTCAGCGGGAGCACTAGAATCTGTAGTGATTTTTTGGGGGCCCACCTCCTGACAAAATTTTCTGTCCCATTGACACGCCATCAATGTTTGTGATGACAAAACTCCTTTAAATTATTCCTGGAATTAAAAATCCATTACCCTAAATTGTCTTGAAGACCGGTTCATAAGAAGTATGTAAAAAATGACCTGCAAAACTTTAAAGGGGGTTTTTCCGAGCAGGAGTGTCAGACTATTATTGCTAGTGGCAAAGTGAAGGACGCAGGACTTAAGAATTATAAAAAAAAATACTGATGTGAAATGGAAATATAAAAAAATAACAAATATTCCTAAAAAATGTGTTTACACATAAAAATGGAGTTAAACAATGTAATTTTTTGATGTCACATCCCTTTAATACACGGGTGCCTGCTTTTAGATACAGTTGGCAACTGCCGCTACTGGCAAGATTCGAAGACTTATACAATCCTGGCACTTAACCATTTAGACACTGCAGTGAAGCCGACTGCGGCATTTAAATGCTTAAGGCGACATGCATGAATTGGCGTAACAGCAATTCTTGCGCCTAATATATGCTAGAAACGCTTGATGTATGAACTGTATACAGCGACTTAATAGGGCTTCTAGGCTGTCAACATTTCGGGCATCAGGTAAACCACTTTGAAAGTGTTAACTGCTCACTAATTGCATCTAGAAATGCACGTGTGATTTTATGGGGCGTACCTACCTGACATTAATGGCATGTCCTATTGACACGCCATCAATGTTTGTCATGACAAAACTCCTTTAAATTATCTGAGAATTAAAATCCTTACTAAATTGTCTTTGAAACCGGTTCTAAGAAGTATGTAAAAAATGACCTGCAAAGCTTAATACAAAGAATGAGACTGGTGGCATCTGAGAGACAGTTCATAATCACAGGTAACACTCGCAGTCTCTGTGACTCAGACCATTATCCAGAGCACATTACCCATCCTTTCACCTAGTGTCTCCCATTTTATCCCCAGCTGTATTCCAAACTCCCTTTGGAGAAGATAAGATTGTCTTAGTAAGTAAGGAGTCCATGCATGAGATTTATTACTACTTACAAGAGTTCCAGGTTATGGGAATGGGGGTGCCCTTACCTCCACATTCTTGCTTGTACCACAGCTGCACAAAGTGGAAAGGTAGCTGCGCATGTGCACCATATGCTGTCAATATGCACTGTCTTAGATGGAAATGTCCTTTTAAGTTCCCATGGGTGTAGGATTCAAAAATGGAAAATCCTACACATTTTTAGTTTATGGAAAACCAAATCCATTTATTTTAAACTAGCTCAATTCCTTAAAGCTTGACTCCCTCCGGAGAGCACCTATGAATAGTTTTGTATTTTTCAAACATGCAGAGATACTACTGCATACATTAATAACAGAATGTGCCAGAAAAGTGGTGCATTTTGGCACATTTTTGGAGCAGCCACATTTATTATAGGTTTTAGACACTTACGCTACTGATCTAAAGAGCGGCATGGCTTTGCCAGTGTCGGCGGGACTTTACAAGAATAAGGGCATGCAGCATTGGAAGGTTAAAATGTTCATCAAGAAACAACTCGATCGCAAACCATCAACTGTCTTTATAGCGTAACCAAGGTAGGTCTAGGCAGTCGGTTTTCCTTGCATACCTACCCAATTGAAGTATCCAACATTAAAGCCTTGACCAATAAATATTTATCAACGTGAGAAAAAGTTTATACCGTGTTTCTCTGAAAATAAGACATCCCAGAAATTAAGACATAGCAGAGGTTTTGTTGATTTCCCTAATATAAGGCACCTCCCAAAAGTAAGACGTAGAAAGCTTTCGTTTGAAGCATGCCCACACAGAACAAACACATGCAGCTGGGATTCTTTTTTATAACACTGCTGTCGTCCCCTAACTTCACCATCTGTTGCAGAGCAGCTGCATGCAGGAAGCTGCATGAAGACTGTCACCTGTGTCACCGATGTTCCCTTCAGCAGCCATGACAGTACGTTCTGTGGGATTCTGCTGTAATGAGCTCCCTCTGGTGGTCAGAAGCTGCAATACCGTCCCTGCTGTACAAGTGGTTCCAGGAATTGCTGTGGGAGATCGCCGCTGTACAATACAGTCCCCAGGCAGTGTGTGTGAGCCAAGTACTGTACTGTACTTTACAGCCCTTTATATTTTGAATAGTATATATAGTATATAATAAATTTTCATTTGTTTTGTTCAGAAAAAAATAAGACATCCCCTGAAAATAAGACAGAGCGCATCTTTGGGAGCAAAAATTAATATAAGACACTGTCTTATTTTCGGAGAAACATGGTATGTGCATCATCATTAAACAACGACCAATGTTACAAGTGATAAAAAGGCCTAATAACCTGCAGTACGCTTCTCCCTGTTGTGCCCATTGAGCATTCACTTGGGATTAGTCCATAGAGTTCTCATAGTAATTTCTTTCTGCGGACATGTGCTGCTCCAGCGACGATTCGAGGGGTGTCCCGCTTTCTCATGCATCTCAATCGGAATGAGGGCTGTCTGTTTACACTGATGAGGCTGACCCATGATTGGACCGGTCCCCAAACTTCATAGACCCTCTAGGTGTTTATATCTGTCAATCACAAACTATGGGTGTGTCCTTAGGGTACACCTATGATTGGCTCAAAGGCTCAGCACACTAATTAGGAACCTGTTAAATAGCTGCTGCTCCCATGCCTTTTGCCCCATAAACCCCTGAAGATGCCCCTGCTGTGATGAAACATGTCGGGAGGGTAGGGGTTGGAGTCATTCATTTTAATAGTAGGCAGTCCTCTCTATCTGTTATTATAGTGTAGAGTTACTTGAAACAGGGTTAAGGTTTATGTTGGCTAATTAGAATGCTAGGAGGTCAGCTAATGAGAGGGATGGTAGCTGTATAGCCCCTAATATACTGCCCTAGGCTTAGGCAGATTTAGTTAATGAGGTAGGTACATTGTAGACATGTTCAACCCTACCTTTAACAAATGATAAGAATTCTTCCAACATAATTTTAATGGGTTTGACAGTCTCTTAATATTGGTCATTAAAAGTTATATTTTAGAATAAGCACTGAAGCCTGAATAGTAGTTAGGAAATATTTGGTATTAGTTACCTTCGGGCAAACAGTAAACTGCTTTTGATAGGGACAGAAGTAGGGTCAGGTCTAGGGGACGATAAAGAGAGACTGAGGTAGGGTCAGTTATTTTTGCCATTGCCTTTCTTTCTGAGTTGAAGCCTTTATGGTATCACCCTCACCCATGTCCCTGCCTGATGTCTAAGATCTTATGGTGAATCTTACTGTTGTACTGGATACACCCTTTCATATAATTTTTCCATTTGACTACTAGGTTGGCTATTATTCACTACCATGTTCATCCGTACCAACTATAGGAACATGCCATTTCTTCCTTTAGATTTCTATTCCTGGCTTTTCAGGAACTTGCAGCTTTATTATTTCAACCCAGCAATATGTGGTCTTGTTCTTTGCAGAAGAAGTTGTGGTTTGAGCTTGTAGCGATGTTTCTGCACCTAATTACATCTTATTAATTTAATTTTGGGGTAAGAAGAAAAACAGAGACATAATTACGCTGAGCTCTTTGTCTCTTTTTTTTATCTAAAATAAGTATATATATTTAGAATCGGACAATCTTTATTGAATCTTCGTTACTGAGGGTAAAGAAGTAAAACAGCTTAGTGTAACTAACGCGTTTCGGGCGTTCAAACACTCGCTCTAGTTTACAGCATGCTGTGAACGCATTTCGAGTGTTTGAACGCTCGAAACGCGTTCGCTATGCTAAAGATGCCAAATATTTAATAAAGATTGTCCGATTTGTCCCCATTGCTGGATCGTTACCATTTTTGTTGGATTTGGCTGTATCCTGAGGTTGGGGTTTTATGTGATCCATGCAGCGCAGAGTGACTGGGCTAACAAGGAGGAGATCAGGTGTGCATATCGAATGCAATAGAGGTGAGCCTCACTTCAATTTATCTGTTTACATGATGACAGTATATATTTAGAGTACATGTTGTGACCATTACATGACTATTGCATGTGTTGGGTATATACTACTATGTATGTGTTTTGTACAAAAAGATTATTTTTTTTTGTCATTTGATTTAATTTTTTTCTTTTTTATGTTGAATAAAGAGATATTATATTAATATTATTATTATTATTTATTTAATTGCAACATAACTGCAAACTCATGTCCGGGGCTGGTGACCAAAAATGCTTGCTTGTATCAGGTTTGATTAGCTAAAAAGATTAGGAGGGTTTTTCATTGAGATCCTGGCAGCTCTGTAATGCAGCGATCTTCTATCAGTGATTGTGCAGGCACAGATCAGATACCACATGATCACCTTGATGTCATGGTGCGTCAAGTACATCAACTACCTGAGGACTGGATTTTTCATGTTTCATGAGTCATCAGGAAGAATTTTTTTTTTCTTAAAGGAACCTACGTCATCCAGTAGCCTAAGTTAACAGTACATTAAAGGAAACCTGTCAGCTACTTTATACTGTCCAAACCACAGACAGCATGAAATAGCTGCTGGTTATCCGGTCCCAACCAGTTGGGTTTTTCCCTTAAACTGAACACCTATTCACTTCTTCTGAGGTCGGAGAAACGTGAAAATCCAGTTTACTTTCTGTTGTACTAATCATGAATCACTAAGTAAACAGCTCTGCAACGAGAATAACACAGGTTTAAAATTACTTTTCAAAGACCTTGTGATTTTCTTTTCTCTCCGTAAGTCTCCTAATATACATTGACCTCTTGCACAAGATATAATTCCACGAAAGTTTCTATTTTTTTACTCTGTTCTCCACTGTCCTAAGTACGTTTGTATCAAGTATTTTATTACTTACAGCATACATTTTATACATTGTGAAATTTTTTTTTTATGTGTTATTATTGATATTTTCAGTTATTTTACTTTTTAATTTTGAGTTTTGATACTGATATTTCCATAGCCCACTTTATGACCCTATTTACTGAATATGCCCTGAATCCTATGTTGACCTGTATGGGTTCTGAATCCTTATCCTCTCTATGCCATAATTGCAGTTAACATATAAGAGGTGAAGCTTGGAGATCCATGTATATTAAAGACTTTTTACACCTTTCATCCCTTAAAGGGGTTTTGCCAGGACGTGCCTTATCTGCTAAGAAGCAATTGTAAACAAGCCACTCTGAGCTGAGAGAGAGACACAGCCAGAGCACAGAGCCTGCATAAGGGATCGTGTGAAATGTTCACTCAAATAATCAAACTACAACTAGTGGATTCTGTATACAAAAGACAACACTTTTTCTCCACAGCAGCTTGAAAGCTCCTTCATGTTCTCTGTTTTCAGATAGAGCAGTAATATACTCAGATAATCACACTACAACTAGTGGATTCTGTATACAAAACACAACATATTTCTACCCGGTGCCTTGAAAGCTTCTTCAGCTCCCTCTCATCAGATAAGAAGTGTTCTCTGCCCAAGCCCGGCCAGCAGCTCTTGTCCGGTCGTATCTAATAGAAGCTTTTAAGTAACTATGGGCAGGTAAGGCAGCCTGTAGCTCTCTCAGGCTGCAATTTTTGTAATCACATATATTTAGAAAAGTGATTAAATACCCATTTTGGAGGATCCCACGTCAACATTACATCGTGGCAAAACCCCTTTAAGCACAGTGGCACCGTATTAGTGCCTATGCAATCGACATGATGAGTAGTACAGGCAGTCCCCGACTTACATCGTTCCGACTTACATACGTCCCCTAGTTACAAACTGAGATTTATGGGGCGTGGCTGACATTCAACACTGAGTCACACCCCATGATAACCAAGTGCCAGCATGCCACAGCTGCACATGAGATACAGAACATTAGGTGAAATCTTCTAAAAAAGAGCACAGACAGCAAAACAAAGGTAAAAACTATTCCCTGCAGTATTCCAAACATTTTTTTGCTGGAATTACAATTAATAAATACACCTGTTCCGACTTACATACAATTTCAACTTAAGAACAAACCTACAGTCCCTATCTCGTTTGTAACACGGGGACTGCCTGTATTGGGCTTTAGATTTGGAGCTTTGTCAAATTTAACCTCTTAAGAACCACAATACAGTGCCCTGTGCTGGATGAAGCAAGGGCTCAGGTGTCTGACGCAGCCAGCACCCTGTACTAATGGTGAAGAGTGGACGTAGCTCAGATCTCTGCTGTTTAACCCCTTAGATATCAAACAGAATATTGACCATTGTATCTACAGTATGTGGTTGCAAATTAATAGGATTTTCTTTCTCACCCAACTGGCACCCACTATGAAGTGTTCTCAGGAAGCTTATGGGTTTGCATGGTAGCCAGGGACCTATTGAAGACTCCCAGATCTGACTTCTGTAGATGCTTTTAAGGCCCTACCGGAGGTAAGGTCCAGCAGGATGCCAGGCAGTTTTATACTGACAGGTATAATAAAATGCAATACATAATAAGTATTGCGGTGTATTATATGAGCGATCAGATGATTGCATGTGAAACTCCCCTATTGAAATAATAAAATAACATTTAAGAAAAAAAAAAGTAAAATAAAAAAAATTGAAATTTTCATCTTTTCAAAATCAAAAAATAAATAAATGTAAAAAATAAATAAATACAGTAAACCTATGTGCAACTGGCATAGCTGCAGCCATTATGACCCAAACTATAATATTATCCCATTATCTATCTCACATGGTGAACAGTGTGAAAAAACGAAACAAAAAAAAGTTGAAAGTGCAATTGTTTGCTAATTTTCTTCCAAAAAAACCACAAAGCGATCAAAAAGTCTTATGTAACCAAAATGGTAACAAAAAGATCTAAAAGTTATCCTGCAAAAAAACAAGCTCTCACACAGATTTGTCACCAGAAAAATATAAATGTTATAGGTCCTGAAATACAGAGAGACAGAGGCTACATTTTTAAGTTAAAAAGTATTTTTGTTGTGCAAAAGTGAAAAAAAATGAAAAACCTACATAATTCTGGTACTGACCCATAGAATAACAGTATGTTTACTATATAGTGAATAGCGTAAATAACTCCTCCCTGATAAAGTATAAAAAAGTTAATTTATACGTTTTAAAAACACATTGACAGAAAAAAAAAAATATTATGACCCTTGTGACGATGAACAAAATGCAAAAAAAAAATCACTTGAGGCAACACGTCCGAAAATTGGCATCGCCGTGGCAGTTTTTAGGTGCATTTAATCAGTGTAAAGTGCGCCAGAAAGTCTGATCCTCTCAAAAATCTGCCGTCAGGTATACCTTACATAGCAAACTTAATGCGCCTAAAAAGGCGCATTGCGCAAATCGCATATCAATAGTAGTGTATGTAATGCGCCTATTGAGGTGCATTGTGAAACAGAGGCACACAACATATCATTACTTGTGTATGTAATGTGCCTTAATAGGCGCATTGCGTTATGGAGGCGCACAGCGTATCATTTTTAGGCGCATTACAATATATTGTACCCAGCATATAACGTGCCTAGTTTTGGTATATTACAGCTCATTTACATCGAGAATATGGTGGAAAAAGTGTTTATGCCGCAAAATAGACCAAAAAACTGGCGTTTGCGTTTTGGGACATGTCGTCATTGGTCTTTAAGGGGTCAAACCAAATTCGAGTGATTAGATTTGGGTTGGCTCAAATCAAATTATGGTCCCAAAATCAACCCTAACATTAACCGTAAATTGAGATTAGGTTTTTCATGGGTTTCTAAGGGTTACCTTTTCCTTTCTGTGATGCTTCTGATCCAATGGCTCCCCTGACACAGGACCACATCCAGTCCAACATGGCTTTTGATTAATGTAAGCGGAAGTGATGTTAGACAAGAAGAGATGACCTGTCACAATTAGAAGGTAAACTAATCCTTAAAAACCTGTAGAAAAACCTTAATCCTTGCCCGAACATAGCGACATGGTTAGCATAAGGGTATGTTCACATGCCGTGTTGGATCCATTTTTGGATGCGTTTTTAGACGAGTGTTTGGATCCATGTTTCAGACCCTAAACGGACCTAAACATACACCTAACAATGTACAGTGTGATAATATTGCTTTCAATGTAATACATGCATCGGCGTTCAGACGAGTGATTGCTGATACGTGCTTACATACGTCTTTCTGATTCATTCAAAGAACTGACATGTCAATTCTTGATCCGTTTGATGAAGCAGACACCTTATTTAAAACTATAGAGTGCGTATCTGCTGTGGCATAAACGCTTCCAAACACACAGCTGTGTGTTCGATGCATGTTGGGTGCGTTTTGGAAGCGACTTAGGCAGTGTTTTTGAATGCATTTTTTAAAATCCAAAATGGATTCAAAACCAGATCCAACACGCCGTGTGAACATACCCTGAAGTATTCAGGTTCTGGCTGTTCCAAATTCAACTTTTTTATACAAGTCAAACGTGTCGAACCAGACAGGGACTGATTCGTTCAATACTAACAACAGGTTTGTCTGACAAGATGAGGCTACCACACTTGTAATTTTTCATCCAGTGGTATAAGTTACGTGGTTTACTATACTGCAGAAGGCAGCCCCATTTGGTGGTAATTTTGGGGCCACTATTAACAAGTACTGAGAAGTTATTAAGATGATACTTCCTGTGTGTATAAAGATACCAAAGTTTACAATGCAGTAAAAGGTGACGATCAAATGTTCTGTGTTGATAGAGGCTGGATCTTCAGAATCATTTTTCCTGGTGGATGAAAAGGTTCTTGTACAGATAATTGGCTTTTTTAACTTGTGATCGATAAAATACTTTGGTAACAGGAATGTTTGCACTGAGCAAATGGAGCTGGGGCCATTTATTTCCATCATTGTTGGCAGCACATCTCCTGTTTACACGTCGAAAGTTGCTGCTGACGAATGGTTTTGAAAAAGGCATAAGTGATGTGACTACGTAATCAATGGGTGTTTGCTCATTTGTCAGCTGATCGTAGGGCCTTGTACATGAAGCATTGGGTGGAAGCTAAGTCCTCAGAAACATTTTTTGTTGGATTACCATGTAAAACACCCTCAAGTGGCCCCAGTGCAAGGTGGCTCCCAGATCCCTACACGTTAGCTCTTCCTCCTTGCACATTGACCTTTGCATGTCACACAGGATGCTTACTACACTTTCCGATAGAAGACAATAGAATTTTCTGAGATCTCTTGGGTCTGGAAGCCTGCTGAAGAGTAAATCTCTGAAGCTGCCATTGCAACAATTTAGGCTTGAGAAAACAATATGAACAGAATAATTAAAATAAATAAAAAAAAACTTAACAGGGGAGTAAAGCTTTTACTGATCTCCTTTTACATTTCTGTTTTCAGAGTCAACGTCCACAATGTCTGAAACAAACATTGAAATTCCACAACATACCTATGAGACCTTACAGAGCCAAGCACCCTCGGCTGGACCCAACTGTAATCCACCAGTTCCAAACTACCTCCAAAATGTCCATCCATCAGTTCCAACCTACTTCCAAAATGTCTCTCCACCACTTCCTCCATATAATGCCTCTCCATCAGCACAGGTGTGGCCGATGTCCAGTGTGGCACCCCAATGGACCGTGGCTCACGTAGTGGCACCAAATACAGATCCATCATCTCCTTTTTACCTAACATTCCTGAAAGGGAAACCAAAAGCCTTGGGGGTAAGTAGCAGACACAGTAACAAGCCATTGTATGAGTACTGTTCATTTTCAAAGGTGTTGTCCAGTGCAAAACCCTCTAAATGATACCTCTTCCATGGTTTGGCACTTTTATACTGCACTTTCATTATCTGCAGATCTGCATAAGCTCAATTGTTTTGTGTGTATTGACACAGGAAATAGCTCCGCGTCCAGCCCAGGAGATCAGATCCTCAAAGGGGTTTGGCTATTTTTATATATATATAGGACAGGCGGTCATACTAATATGGCTATTCGTTTTTTCTTTCCCACCCTCCAAGAGCCATACCATTTTTTTTCTTTCCATCTACATAGACCTAAGAAGGTTTTTATTTTGCCTGACAACATGGACTTTCTAATGGTGTCATTGACCGTACCATATAATACACTGGGAAACTGCTAGAAAATTGTGGGTGAAAAGTGGCAAAAAAGGCACTTGAGCCATGTTTGCGAGAGTTTTGTTCTGATGGCGTTGACTCTTTGATATAAGTGATGTTATCTGTATTCTGCAGGTTGACACAATTCCAGCATTACCAGAATTGTAGGGTTTTCATCATGCCTTAGTTCTGTATAAAAAATCAAAACATTTTCTATTCCTTAAGCACAATTTTCTGCGACCAATACCTTTCTTGTACTTCCCCCTATGGCTACAATGAGGCTGCATTTTTTACGGGTTGAAGTAAACTATTTATTGGTACCATTTAGGGATAGATGCAAATTTTTGATCACTTTTTATTCCAATTTTTACGGAACGTGAAATGACCAAAAAAAACACAATTTTGGCATGTGTTCAGCGTACGGGATAAATGATGTTATATTTTAGTAGATTGGATTTTTACGGGTGCGGAGATAGCAAATATGTGTAAGATTTGTATTTTTTTTGGTAAATGATAAAAGGGGTGTGATTTGAACTTTTAGGGCGACATGTAAGAAAAGAGGCGCCTCCACGGCAGTTTTAGGGCTCATTAAATGAGTGTATAATGCGCCTGAATAAATAAACCTTCCAAAAATCTTTTGTGTGTTCTACCTTGTATTGCATATTTAATGCGCCTAATTTAGGCGTATACCAAAAAAGGCTCATAGTATATCATTGCTAACATATTTGATGCGCCTACTTTAGGCTCATTCAAAAGTGTCAAATGCGCCTAGTTTTGGTGTACGACAGTTCATTTATATAATGGTGCAGCCCTAATGGGACATGTCGCCCATAGTATGTTTTATTTATTTTTACATTTTACATTTACTGTAAGTCAACTAGGGTGCTTAGCCACTAGGAGGCACAATCATTAGTACAACCTTTTGCATTGTATAAACAATGCAGAAGGGTGTACAAAGATGGCGATTTTAATCCCTTCCTGTCTGAGGCAGGAAGTGACAAAACTTCAGCCACTATGTTAACTGATTGGCAAACCCATGATCTTGCAAGGGGGTGCACGACACTATTTCTCATTCATTTAGACACTGAAGGGTTAATTAAAGGGCTAATTAGTAGGGTACGGAGCTGGATCCATTCCCTGCTGTTTGGGTGTCAGCTGCAATTAACAGCTGATACCAGTATTCTATATTGCATGATTTCTAAGTAATCCCGCTACATAGAACCTTGCTGGTACCAGGACGTATGGACAAGTCCTGTGTCGGTTCGGGGTTACAGCCATGCTCCTCTGGTCCTGCCTCCCAAGGCTTTCAACATGAGGCAGAAAACAGTGGGCGTGCACTGAGTCTAAGGTTGGAAGAGAGGAACACAAATAAAGTATAGCAAATGATCTTTTACAGAACAAAGGGAAACAGCCTTCAAATGGGAAATACTGAAAAGGAGGTTACATGCAGCATTGGAAAAGCACACATGATCAAAGAAAATATCATAAGGAGATGAATGAAGACTCAGTCAAGCTGAGTATATTTTTTTTTTGTATTTGGCCAGACAACATCTGTAAGAGTTTTGCTTCTTGTATTTTCCAATGGAGCATTTCCTGGACCTCTTCTCTGGGGCTTTGTCATTTCCACTAGAGATGATGGCGTCAGGAAAATGTCTTTTGACAAGCTTGGACTCTCATATATTATTGGTTGGTCCAAACTGAGGAAGGAGCCCAATTTCCCCAAAAACACACTGGGTGGGGAGGTGAGAGGGAGATAATGCCTGAAAATCCTCATATTGAGAAGTTCAGAAAACAAATATAGTTGTAGTACTCGGTTCATTGAGAAATGTATAAATCCCTATGTAGTGAGCTCCTCTAGTGGTAGCTGCAGGAATATAGAGTGTTATCATGTCATACTATACTTGGGTGACAGGAACCAGGGTAGTTTTTTTTTTTATAAAAAAAAACCCCACAGATCTTACCATTATAAGAATTCTATGGGAATTCTGGACCTATTAAGTAAATGAAACGCTAGGTACATGTTCCTGTATAGCACATGTGCTAACCTATACACCATCCTAACCTAGGACAAATACAAAACAACACATGAAAAGGCTAAAAATGAACACAATAAGCTTGGCATTTTTAATAAAACCAAGAATCCCTTTTTTTCTTGATTGAATATGCATTTTTTAAAATTCTTTTTGTGACTTTTTTTTCCCCTTAAGTAATTTTTCTTTTCTGCCATTTTAAAATGCTTTCGGAATTGGTCGGTTTTTACGCACCCGATAACATTACCAAGTGGTATTCCTTTCTGGGGGCCAATTTTTGTAAGTATCATTATTTTTACTTTGCTGTAAAATGCGACGTTATTGTGAATCTACAACAGATGAGAATCAAAAGGGTTTTCTTAGATATTTAAAAATTAATCCATGGCTGGCGAATATAAGATCGAAAAGGAGTCTATACTCAATGGTGTAATCCTCGCTACTTCTCATGTCACCACTCCGATCCTCCTTGTTTACTTATCTGCAAATATTGTGCCTGTACACCAACATTGCCTCTGCAGTCAGTCTCTGACCTGAGTGGTTTTGAGCCATATGCCACTGAAGCTACTGATTAACCACAGTGGGCAGGCTCAGACTGGCCCACCGGGGTGTAGAGGAAACCCAGATCAGGCCTCCGGGTATGGTGGCTCTCTGGGGATAACAGTCCTGCAGGGAGAAAGCCGGGCCGTTCCTAGGCTAAATTTCACTCAGGGCAGGGTGAAGAAAACCCCCCCCCCACCCCCTAAATATGCCCCCACTTTTCATCACCATAAACCAAAGCCAAAATATACAAAAAGCTTTACCCACAATCGCTACATATAAAACACTAAATAATATCAACTTTTTACCAAAATAACACCGTACACCAACCAAACCCAAAACCTCCAAAAAACCACACACACCAGCACACATGACCGAATAAACTCCCACACCATGCCCACAATCACCACATAGTGACCAAATACAGCAACCCCGGGCCCCACATATCACCCCATAAGTGACCGAATAATACAAACGAAAATTACTGAAAATAAACCATTATACTACAACCAAATGTTCCCGGGTATACAGTACCAACAGTGTTGGATACCAGCAGAACACGGCCGCGACATATAAATGAATACAGTAAAGTTAAACTAGTGACTCACAGGGGACCTCTGAAGAGTTGTTCTTTTTTTCTTTTCTTTTTCTTCTCCATTGCCCCAAATGCCATGGCACTACCCCCCGATTTTTTTCACGAAAATTTCAAAACATACATCTTAGACCCCAATTTACAGCACTTCTTACCAATTCCTAACTCATACAAACTCACCACTATAGCACCTCATAGGAGCCATTGATGCCCCCCCCACCATTATGCCCACATGAGCCAGTTATGCCCCCCTGCACCTGGTGATGCCCCCCCATAGCCAGGGAGTACCCCCTGTAGCCATTGATGCCCCCATACCAGTATGCCCCCCTGTAGCCAGGAGCCCCCCCCTAGCAGAAAAATGCCCCCGTAGCCAGTGATTTTCCCCCCTTTTACCACAATATACCCCGAAACCTAGATGTCCCCCGTGCCAATGACCCACGTACAGTGAGGCCCCCTGTAGCCAGTGATGCCCCCCGTAGCCAGTGATGCCCCCTGTAGCCAGTGATACCCCCCTATAGCCAGTGATCCCCCCCTTGTAGTCAGTGATGCCCCCCTGTAGCCAGTGATACCCCCGTACCATGAATGCCCCCCTGTACCAGTAGTGCCCCCTTGTACCAGTAGAACCCTCTTGTAGCCAGGTTCCCCCCTTTTAGCCATTTATGCCCCCGTAGCCGAAAAGCCCCCCCTTGTAGCCAGTGATGCCCCCTTAGCCATGAGCCCCCCTTAAGCCATTAGCCCCCCTTAGCCAGTGTTCCCCCCTGTAGCCCGTTTTGCACCCCTGGCCCAAAAACCCCCTTGTACCAGAGATGCCCCCTTTTACCAGATGCCCCCCTTTTTGCCATGATCCCCCCCTAGCCTAATCCCCCCTTGTAGCCAGTGAACCCCCCGAAACCATGATCCCCCCTTGTAGCCAGTGATGCCCCCCTTATAGCCTGATGCCCCCCAAAGCCAGTGACCCCCTGAAACCAGGGGTCCCCCTGTAGCCAGTGAGCCCCGTAGCCAGTATGCCCCCCGTAGCCATTACCCCCCCTTTTAGCCAGTAGATGCCCCCTTGTACCCTAGATGCCCACTTGTACCATCATGCCCCCCTGAACCAGTGATGCCCCCTGCAGCCATGATCCCCCCTTGTAGCCATGAAGCCCCCATTATACCATGATGCCCCCTTGAGCCAGGATGCCCCCTGTAGCCAGTGATGCCCCCCTTATAGCCAGTGATCCCCCCTTAGCCCGGATGCCCCCCTTATAGCCGTGATGCCCCCTTATGCCAGTGATGCCCCCCCTTTTTAGCCAGACCCCCCCTTGTACCAGTGAGGGCCCCCGTAGCCCCGTGATCCCCCCCTTTTAGCCATGAGCCCCCTGTATAGCCAGTGATGCCCCCTGTAGCCATTATGCCCCCTTGTACCTGATGCCCCCTTATAGCCAGGATCCCCCTGTATAGCCAGTATCTCCCCTACCAGTGATGCCCCCCTTGAGCCGTGATCCCCGTAGCCATTTATGCCCCCCTGTAGCCATTGTGCCCCCTTAAAGCCGTGATCCCCCCTTTTAGCCAGTGAGCCCCCTTATAACCAGTGATGCCCGCCCCTTAGCCATGATGCCCCCCTAGCCATGATGCCCCCTGTAGCCATAAGCCCCCTTTTAGCCAGTGATGCCCCCCGTACCAGTGATGCCCCCTGTCCATTATACCCCCCTATAGCCGGGTCCCCCCCTTTTAGCCAGTGGTGCCCCCCTGTAGCCAGTAAGACCCCCTGTAGCCAGGGTGCCCCCCTGTACCATAAATGCCCCCCCTTTTAGCCAGTAGAGCCCCCTTTTAGCCAGTGATCCCCCCTTGTAGCCAGTGAGCCCCCGTAGCCATTGAAGCCCCCCTTTTAGCCAGTGATGCCCCCCTTAAGCCATGATTCCCCCTTTTAAACCATTTATGCCCCCATTGTAGCCCTGATGCCCCCCGTAGCCTGATGCACCCCGTAGCCATGACCCCCCGTACCATGAGCCACCCCGAGCCAGTAGATGCCCACCCCTTAGCCAGTAGACCCCCTTTAGCCCGTAAAATGCCCACTTGTACCAGTTTGGGCCCCCCCACCATAATGCCCCCCTTGTAGCCATGAACCCCCCTTATAGCCAGTGATTTCCCCCCTTAATCCAGGGATGCCCCCCTTGTACCAGTGAACCCCCCTTTTAAACCATGAAGCCCCCATTGTAGCCCGTGATCCCCCCCGTACCAGTATGCCCCTCCTACCAGTGACCCCCCTTATAGCCATGGCCCCCTGAAGCCAGTGATGCCCCCTGTAGCCATGATGCCCCCCCTTGTAGCCAGTGATGCCCCTTACCAGTGAGCCCCCTGGCCCCTGATGCCCCCATTTTTAGCCATGACCCCCCTTAAGCCAGGATGCCCCCTTATAACCAGTGATGCCGCCCCAAAACCAGTGATGCCCCCCATAGCCCGTGAGGGCCCCCCTTTGCCAGTAGATGCCCCCTTGTAGCCATGATGCCCCCCCTTTTATCCGTGATGCCCCCCTTTTAGCCAGAATGTCCCCCTGTAGCCGTAGATGTCCCCTGTAGCCAAAGAAAGCCCAAGTAGTCCAGTGATCCCCCCCTTTCCATGATGCCCCCCGAACCATGATCCCCCTGTACCAGTAAAGCCCCCCTGTAGCCGTGATCCCCCCTTATAGCCAAAAATCCAACCCTTAGCCAGTAGATGCCCCCTTGTAACCAGTAGATCCCCCTTTTAGCCATGAGCTCCCCTGTACCAGTGATGCCCCCCCCCTAGCCATAGATTTCCCACCTTTAGCCATTATCCCCCTGTATCAGTATGCCCACCTTTATAGCCAGGAGCCCACCCTTTTAGCCAGTGAGCCCCCCGACCAGTGTGCCCCCTTATAGCCAGTGATTTCCCCCCTTAAGCCAGTGATCCCCCCCCTTAGCCAGGATGCCCCCCTTAAGCCCCGTGATGCACCCTGTACCAGTGTTTTCCCCCCCTTTGCCAGTGATGCCACCCCTGTAGCCGTAGATGCCACCCCTGTACCATAATGTCCCCCCTTTTAGCCACTAAAGCCCACTTTTACCAGTATGCCCCCGCACCGAATCCCCCCCTTTTAGCCAGTGATGCCCCCCTTTTAGCCAGTGATGCCCCCTGAGCCCGGATGCCCCCTTATACCAGTATGCCCCCTTTTAGCCAGTGTGCCCCCCGTAGCCATGATGCCCCCCCCGTACCATTATGCCCCCCTTTTTAAACCCGATCCCCCTGTATACCATTGATGGTCCCCGTAGCCATGATGCCCCCCTTGTAGCCCGTGATGCCCCTTAGCCGTGATGCCCCCTTGCCAGGATCCCCCTTATACCAGTGATCCCCCCTTATAGCCATGATGCCCCTTAAACCAGGATGCCGCCCCCCGTACCAGTGATCCCCCCATAGCCCGTGAGCCCCCTGTAGCCATAATGCCCCCTTGTACCATACCCCCTTTACCATTTTCCCCTTGTACCAGTAGAGCCCCCTGTACCAATGATGCTCAAATAGTCTTTATGCCCCCCGTACCAGTGTGCCCCCCGTAACCATGATGCCCCCTGTGCCAGGATGCCCCCCTGTAGCCAGTGATCCCCCTTATAGCCAGTGATGCCACCCCTGTAGCCAGTAGATGCCCCCTTGTAACCATAATGCCCCCTTGTAGCCAGTGGGTCCCCCTTTGCCAGTGATGCCCCCCGTAGCCATGATGCCCCCTTGTAGCCGGATGCCCCCGTAGTCAGTATGCCCACCCTATACCAGGGGGCCCCCGTAGCCAGGATGCCCCCCTTATAGCCAGTGATACCCCCCTTATACCATAAAGCCCCCCGTAGCCAGTGATCCCCCCCTTTAGCCATGATGCCCCCATTGTAGCCGTGAGCCCCCCTGTACCAGTGATGCCCCCTGTACCATGATGCCCACCCTAAGCCAGTGATGCCCCCCGTATAGCCACTGAAGCCCCTGTAGCCAAAAAAATGCCCCCTTGTAGCCATTTTATGCCCCCTGAGCCAGTGAGCCCCCCTTATAGCCATGAGCCCCCCCCAAACCATGATGCCCCCCTGTAGCCCTAGATTCCCCCCTGTACCCTGAGCCCCCCTTTGACCAAGGGTGCCCCTTTAGCCATAATCCCCTTGAGCCATGAGCCCCGTAGCCATGATCCCCCCATTCCATAACCCCCCAACCAGTGATGCCCCGTAATAATTAAAAAATAAAAAAAACTACTCACCTGGGGCCGCCCTCCCGGGGGCCCGAGCGCGAGGGGGTATAAGCAGCTGACGTCATCAGCGTTACGCTGCACCAGCTCCCAGGGGGCTCTTCGGGAGCAGCGCGCCTCTGCCGCCGGAAACGAGCTCGCAGGGGCACGGCGAAAGCCGTGCCCCCCTCGATCTGAACAGGGAGGAGCACTGCACACAGTGTTGCAGCCTAGTGACTCTCCGACGTTTACAACGGCTCGCAGAGTCAAGGGGTGACCCCGGGCGCAAGGCAGCGGTCGCGCGCCACCCTCGGGGGGGCGGAGCCCCGGCACCCCGGGGGATCGCCCCCGCCCCAGGGAAAGGCCCTGGGGAAAGGAAAGAAAAGATAAAAACAAGATCATTCCCCCTGGTGCATCATTCAATGGTGGGCCTACCAAATGGCAGACCAGAGTTGTAGACCTCTGGACCACCGTAAGCGATAGTACGAGCCACCCCAGGGGGCGGGAAACCTTTTTTCCCAATCCACCGTAAACAGGGTGGACTTTCGCGGCGGGGCACTACCATTTTGCTCCTTTACCCTAATTTGCTTGCGGGGGCGGCCAAAGGGGTGGTGGTACAAAATCTAAGCAAGCTCGTAGTCGGGGAAGGTCAGGCAGGAAGGTCGGGATAGGTGGCAAAGGTTCGTGATTGAGGGACGGAGGCAAAACGGTACGGTACACAGAATACGCAAAAGACACTATGGGTACACTTCCTCTCAAGGCACAGGACACTATTGATTTGGCAGGGAACTTAGGAAAGGGCAGGGCTTAAATTGAATCAGCGCCCGGTGAAAGCCAATCACCGGCGCCATGTCTCTTTAAATTTAAGTGTAGTACCGCCCGCTCGCCCCCTAGGGCCCGGCCAGCAACAGGAGCACGGTGAGGTGAGTAAGGGACGAAGATGCAAGTGCGCCCCCAGCACAAGGACAGGGTTGCGGCGGCGCTTGCAGCAGAGGACGCTACGGAGGTGCGGTTGTGTCCCCGCAACCCGACATGTGAGTCACGGGGACACCTGTTACATCATGTACAATAGCTGTGGAGTGGCTCCAAGAGTCAGCTTTACTGGTGGGTCCCAAGAGTCCACTCCACTAGTGAGCTCCAGGAATCCACTCCACTGGTAGGCCCCAAGAATCCACTCCACTGGTGGGCCCCAAGAATCCACTCCACTAGTGAGCTCCAGGAATCCTCTCCACTAATGGGCCCCAAGAATCCACTCCACTGGTGGGATTCGAGAATCCACTTCACTGGTGAGCTCCAAGAATACACTCCACTGTTGAACCTCAAGAATCCACTCCACTCATGGGCCCCAGTAATCCACTCCACTGGTGGGCCCCAAGAATACACTCCACTGATGGGCCCCAGTAATCAACTCCACTGATGAGCCCCAAGAATAATCTCCACTGATGGGCTCCAAGAATCATCTCCACTGATGGACCCCAAGAATCATTTCCACTGATGGGCCCCAAGAATCATTTCCACTGATGGGCCCCAAGAATCATCTCCACCGGTGGCCTCTAAGAACCTACACCAGTGGTGGGCTCCAAGAATCCACTCCAGTGGTGAGCTCCAAGAATCCACTCCAGTGGTGGGCTCCAAGAATCCACTCCACTGAGTGGGCTCCAAGAATCCACTCCAGTGGTGGGCTCCAAGAATCATCTCCAGTGGTGGGCTTCAAGAATCCACTCCAGTGGTGGGCTCCAAGAATCCACTCCAGTGGTGGGCTCCAAGAATCCACTACAGTGGTGAGCTCCAAGAATCCACTCCAGTGGTGGGCTCCAAGAATCCACTCCAGTGGTGGGCTCCTAGAATCCACTCCAGTGGTGGGCTCCAAGAATCATCTCCAGTGGTGGGCTCCAAGAATCATCTCCAGTGGTGGGCCCTGAGAATCCACTCCAGTGGTTGGTCCCAAGACTCATCTCCAGAGATCTGCTACAAGAATCAACTCCACAGATCGTCCCCAAGAATCATCTCCACTGTTGGGACAGCGGGTATAGGAGCACATAATCCGTGAAGCCAAATAATCAGCCCTGCAGGGAAGATCGAAGTGATGGCACAGGAAACTGCAGGAGATTACATTGAGTGTAACTTCTTTTTATTTGCAAGCTTTGGCCACATTTTTTGAAACTCTGGATAACCCTTTTAAGAGTTCCTAGTTAATTGCACATGTATCTGACATTGACCGCCACTAGAAATGACCTCAATTTAGCTCAGAGTCTTAGTTATAGTGGATATAAGATGAATGTAGCTCTGGGAAGATGTGTCAGACATCTCAGACCTATTTTCTCTTATTTAGGATCTTACAAACTTGATTCATCATGTTTCATCGAAGTAATGGATATTCCAATTCTCAATGCAACTTTTTTTTTATAGTTCTGCTAAAAATGAAGTACGACTTTCTATGCAGAGTCTTTGAGAGAGGACAAGTTGGGGCTCATACACACAGCAAAAAGTTGTATCTCTCAGGGGCACAGGGAGATTCCCAATCCTAGAGCTATTCACTGATAAAGGTACAAAGGATACGTCCATCCTAGGCTTAGGGCCACCACTATTTCATACACCATTGTAGTGAGAGTCCACTATTATAGGTACACTGGTTGAAATCTGTTAAATAATTTTTAATAGCTCCACAAACATGTTGGATCATGAGAATAGTGTCTCACCATAGACTGATGTCATATTGGTGATATATCAATATGTCATTTAAGTTCAATAGGTGCGGATGCCTCCGCTGGGAAGCTCACCGAAAGTGTAAGCTCAGATCGCAGATCGCACCTACGCACAACTCTTCACTCTATTTTATGAGAGTTCAGCTGTACTAAGAACTCCCATAGAACAGAATGGAGAGTCGTACACAAGTGTGATTGGATCGCTATTCTGAGCCTACACTTTCAGGGACCCGTTCTCAAGATAGGTGAGCTTCCCATAGGTGGGACCTGCAGCTATTAGACTTTAATGGCTTATCCCATGGATGTGCCATCAAAGTCTATAGTGGGAACAACCCTTAAAGGGGCGTTGTCTCCCTATGACAAACTCTTGTACAAATGAAACCAGCCTGGTGATGAATTATTGATGTCGATTTATTTTTTGAAATCCCAGGCAAACATCATGTAGCAGAAAAGACTCTGGACAACCACATTTATGCAGAGAAAATGTAGTATTTCAAAGACAGCCATTTAAGTGAAGTTGAGTCATGTAATACATTGTCTGTCTGTCTGTTTCCTGAGAGAAGGAGCTGTTTTTTGTTGTTGAAAGTTGTCTTCTCTGATTAAAAGAGAGGGCAAGCCTCCTAATATAGAAAGAAATTATACTCATGAGATAACCCATCGACATGACCTAAAGGTAGCAGCTGGTAGAGATTGTGGCTCTTGGAGACTCATAGTGGGGCTTCATTTGAATATTATAGGGGCTCAGTGTTTCTAGAATATGATCTCAGTCTTTTTCCTATAGTCGTTTATGTCCTTTTACAGTGCTATTGAACAAATGCAGATTTTTTTCATTCATGTATTCTGTCATTTTTTCCCCCAGTACATCATTGCAGGATCTCTGACCATCGCTGCTAATTCTAAACCCAACACCTGCTTGGTAAGTGACCTGATAAAGATTGTGTATTGCTAATTTTACTTGAGCTCTGTAATTTTAAGCAGATTTAGACTGGACTGGCCTCAAAAGCCAAGTGACCTTTTACGGTAAATTGGCCTTTGCTACAGGCCAATTTTACTTGAGTTTAATACACAGTGTCAGACAGGGGCGTAGCTATAGGGGGTGCAGCGGTAGCCCAAAAACCCTTCTGCTACATAAGAATACACCAGTAAAGTAAATGGCGCATGGTAGCCTGGGGGCACCGTTTGACTTTTTGCACTAGGGCCCAAGAGCTTGAAGTTACGCCTCTGGTGTCAGACTAGGGTGCCTGGGACCCATCAGTGGAATTGATTCTTGGAGGCCAACCTACAGCTGCTGTACAGGCCTCTTGCTTTGGGTCTCTCTTTCTCTGCCTTTCTCCCTGAGAGATACCCCCAGGCCAGCTGTTCTCAGGGCCCTCCAATTCTCAGGAGTCCACTTGGGGTTTCCCCTGCTCCTCTATGGGCCATTCCAAACCTGTTAATACAGGTGCTAATCTAGGCAAGACCATGGGTCTGACAACCTAATGGTGTCAAAGGTCCAATTATTTTGTTAGTTTGGATGATCAAAAAGTGGTTAGGCCAGAATATTTAGCCACAATATAGTCATTGAAATGCACTTATATTACTCTTCTATGAAACTAGTTCTAGAAGAGAGTTTCTCGTATTCAGAATCTTCTCATAGTTGTGGAAATGAAACTTTGAACTTAATGAATGCAAGCTGTGTGTAATCTTAACCTGTCAGGGACCAAATATTGTGAATGTATGGACCTTGATCTTGGGTTTGTATGGCACAGATTTACCTCTTCTGTATGCAAAAAAAACAAAGGCTGGTCAGATTTCTGGCTTTAAAGAGAACCTGTCACATAGATTATGCCCCCCCTTGCTGAGGACAGCACACGCTAGTGTCAGACCTGCAGTTTCCAGCGCTGTGTCCCTGATTCTGTAAGATGCTGGAATTTTCGTGTATTTAATGCTCAAATACAGAAGAGTCATTCAAAGAGTCAAGTTTTTTTCAAACTCCGCCCACCTGAGGCTAGCCTTTGGTGGGTGGGGCTAACATCTACTCATGAATAAGATTTGAGGGGTAAATGCTCTACAACTGCTGCATCTTACAGAATAAAGGGCACAGTGCTGGAAACAGCAGGTCTGACACTAGCTTGTGCTGTCCTTAGCAAGGGGGGCATAATCTATGTGACAGGTCCCCTTTCAATACTCTAAAGAGTCTTTTCTATTTCACATGACTTCAGTTGACTCTGTTTGACTGGGCAATTGCTTGAATACCTGGTGCCAAAAACATGGTACGGTTTTGGGTCTTGCAGGCTCAATTCAGCATTGCCAGTCACTAATGTCACTACAGTAGGCCTATACAGTAGGTATTTCCACCTAACTGGGGCTTCAGTGGATGCACTAATCCAAACCATAGCCACAGCCCATCCAGCTATATATGAAAATGACCGAAACACAATGGGGAACTCTATTTTAAAACTAATTGTTATTTTCAGTTTTAAAAAAATGAAGAACTATTCATACAGCTCCCCTTTTATAAAGCTAAAAGACATAAAAATAACTTAACAGAATATATGAAATAACAATCAGATGCAAAACATTTTGTAGCCCAAATGATAGAAATGCTATGACCATTAAACATTAAACCATCATGTGTGCAACATTGCTAAAAAGGTGTGCGTCATTTAATACCAAAGCACTCTGGTGGTAAAGGAGTTATCCAGCCTTCTAATACTGATGGACTATCCAAAGGATAGACTGTAAAGTTTATATTACTCTTCTGTCCAAGTGATTAACTGATTGCAGGGCTAGAGCTGCAACCTCATGTTTCCATCTGTCCGTACTTGTAATTCTGTACTTTTAGTAGTGGCTACACAAAGCCCATTCATTTGAAGAGACAGCACTGCATTATCTTTTTTGCCGCTACTAAAAGTATAGAAATTACAAGTACAAGCACATTAAATGAGGCTGCAGAACGTGCAAAAATGCAGTAACCCTTTCGCTCAGTTGATCAGGTGATGTGCCAAGAGTTGGGCTCTCACTTATACAATAGCTTACAGTGAAGGAAATAATTATTTGATTCCTTGCTGATTGTGTAAGTTTGTCCACTGACTATAATTTTAAGGGTAGGTTAATTTTAACATTGAGAGATAGAATATCCAAAATAAAATCCAGAAAATCACATTGTCTAAATTATATAAATTTATTGTATTTTTCAGTGAGAAATAAGTATTTGATCCTTCTGGCAAACAAGACTTAATACTTGGTGGCAAAACCCTTGTTGCCAAGCACAGCAGTCAGATGTTTTTTTTAGTTGATGATGAGGTTTGCGCACATGTCAGGAGGAATTTTGGTCCACTCCTCTTTGCAGATCATCTCTAAATCATTAAGATTTTGAGGCTGTCGCTTGGCAACTCGGAGCTTCAACTCCCTCCATAAGTTTTCTATGGGATTAAGGTCTGGAGACTGGCTAGGCCACTCTATGACTTTGATGTGCTTCTTTTTGAGCCACTCCTTTGTTGCCTTGGCTGTATGTTTTGGGTCATTGTCTTGCTGGAAGACCCAGTCATGACCCATTTTTAATGTTCTGGCAGAGAGGAGGTTGTCACTCAGAATTTTACGGTACATGGCTCCATCCTTATCACATTAATGCGGTGAAGTAGTCCTGTGCCCTTAGCAGAGAAATGCTCCCAAAGCATCATGTTTCCACCTCCGTGTTCGACAGTGGGGACAGTGTTCTTTGGGTCATAGGCAGCATTTCTCTTCTTCCAAACACTGCGAGTTGAGTTAATGCTCAAGTTCTGTCTCATCTGACCACAGCACCTTCTCCCAATCACTCACAGAATCATCCATGTGTTCATTAGCAAACTTCATATGGGCCTGCACATGCGCCTTCTAGAGCAGGGGGACCTTGCGGGCCCTGCAGGATTTTAAACCATTATGGCATAATGTGTTACCAATGGTTTTCTTGGTGACTGTGGTCCTAGCTGCCTTGAAATCATTAACAAGTCCCCCCCCCCCCCCCCCGTGTAGTTTTAGACTGATCTCTCACCCTCCTCATGATCAAGGATACCCCACGAGGTGAGATTTTGCATGGTGCCCCAGATAGATGTCGATTGACAGTTACATAGTTACATAGTTAGTTACATAGTACGGTTGAAAAAAGACACGTGTCCATCAAGTAAAAATGTTTTTCCAAAAATGTCTTAATGTTGCAATAAAAGTGGTAAAGCATAAAAAAAATATATAAATTCGGTTTCACTGTCTTTGTATTGACCTACAGAATAAAGGTAATGTCATTTGTACCCCTTGGTGAGCACTGTATAAACCAAACCCAAAAATCAACCAAACCCAAAAAATTGCAGAATTGTTGTTTTCTGTACTACTAGGCTCAATGACCCTAGAGGATGAGGGACCCCATTTGGTTCCTTCCATACTTTTCGATCACTATCATGGAGATAGAGCATGCATGCTGGGTTTTGTGGTTGCCCGGGAACCTCCATGCCTATGGTTTTTCTTGAAAACTCCTTTAACAAAAACAAGAACAAGTTTTCTCACCTCAACATAAGGGTTGAGACAACAGTCCCATACCAAAGGTTGAATACAAGATCCAAGTTTTTACTCCTGAGATATATTTCATGTGTATTAAATTGTATTGGACTTTGTTTCAACAGGTGAGAGGATCCCTGGCCATGAACATCCTCAGTTCCATATTCAGTATTGTTGCTGTGATCCTGATTAGCGTTGACCTTGGAACCCTCACTTGCTATTATTATGACGATGACTATTATGGAAACCACTACTATGGTGATAGTTACAGAAGATGCATGACACTGCTTGTAAGTTTTACTCTACAGACTAAAACATTTAGGAAACTATTAGATTTTATGAAGGGTGCTGGACCTTCCCATACGTCCTATGGAAATAAGCTCCACATTCAAAGATTGTGTTCCCCCCTTTGGGCTGCTCATCATCAGATATATTTCCAGTTAAATCAATGACCTGAAAATCCAGACCTCTTGGCTAGAAACACATCATGGGCTACCAGAATGGCCAGATGTAAGATGTTGGATTAAACTGACCATAGATATAGGATTTCTGTGTGATCTGTTGCCAGTCTAGATTTTGCCAACCAGCACTGATTAAGTAGTAGGTGTTGCTTTTTCACCTATGTAGCTGTCTCTATGGAATAATCATGTATAAGGTGCGCCAAGGGATATGCTGTGTAACTGATGCGACCTGATGTTGGTATGAGGTGATGGTGCAGCAAATAACACAGGCGGACATAGGCCTTTCCAATAAAACACATTAAGCTTTACCTTGGCGAGGCACTAAAGTTTGGCGGTTACAGTACAATATATACAGGAGCGGGGCTGTCATCAGTGATTGCAGGGCTCCGTAGAATAGCAGCATCTGGGCCACCTGCCCAGTTCTTATCTTGCAACAAATCCGTAGACCCCTTTTTAAAAAAGTTGAGCAAGGCCCTTGACAACAGTAGTGCCAATAATGCCCTGGTGGCTGCCCTGTACAGATGAAAAATCTTGGCAGTATTCTTATAGAGGTACAGTACTTAAGAAGTGATATCACTGGTAGAAAAGTCAGCTATTCTAATACAGCACACCTGCAATACAGTCTTTAAGCCCCACACCAGTAATTGTCTATGTCCACTGCCTGCAGGGTCTAGAACTAACAGTCATCTAGTATTATTAAGCCCAGGTACAGGGTGCAGATTACACAGTCCTGACCCCCTTTTCTGAGCACAGCACTCTGCAGCAAAAAGCTGTTACACTGTGCAAGGCACTGATATCACTGATGTCACATGTGTCGTCACTGCCACAGATGCAACAGGCATCACTGATATCACTAAGTCACTAAGTCACATGGCTCAGTCTCTCCACCGCAGTATAATAGCAGCGGTCTGGACTTTCCTTAGCTACAGTCAATGCAGGGCCGAGAAAAAGTATTTTGGTGCTCCAGACAAATAGGGGTAATAGTGCTCCCTCTCCATTTCCCCAGAAAATTTTGAATACAATTTGGATAAAACACAATTGTGCCAACACAACAGTGTCATTACTATGGTGTATTAGGATGTATTTATATAAAATTGTATATTATCTATACAAAATACAGACAGATCACTATACAGACAATTTTCTATAGATGACATCTCTAAATAATGGTTATACAGTTGCCATATTATACCACTATACAAGCAGCAAATATTATCACTATACTGTTACTGTACAAAGAAGTATACCAAGACCAATATTATCAATGACACCACTATGCAAAGACAACCACATGATGACCGCATATCTCCAACACATAGTAACTGAATAATACCACATCATCATGAACACATATCACCACCACATAGTGACTGAATAATACTACCACACCAGGACCACATATTACCACCACTTAGTAACTGAATAATACCGCCACTTCATGATCACTTATGACCACCTTATAGTGACTGAATAATACCACCACATCAAGACCATATATCACCACCACATAGTGACTGAATAATACTTTCACACCATGACCATATATCACCACCACGTAGTGACTGAATAATACTTTCACACCATGACCATATATCACCACCACGTAGTGCCGGAATGGGGTTGCAAATCAAATCACTTCTTCATTTACTGCCAGCAATATGTTAAACATGTAGCTTGGCTTTCAGTACATCACTTGTCTTTCATAAGTGCATATCCCACAGCAGGAGGTAGCCCTCTAAATAAAGTCACATAAAATTTCCAGATTTGTCGAGCAAGGAGTTCCCTTTTACCCCAGGTGATATGGACTCTACTATTTTCTCTATAAGTACTAGTGTATTGGGTCAGGCCTGAATCTAGCTAAAACATCAATGGCCATGAGGTCTGTCTTGTGACTGGTTTTACCTCATGAATGCAAAATCCAGGGCTTCCCTATCTGTGATCCTTCTCTGAACATCCCTTTGGTCCCTATCTTCCTTTGGGTTTGTGGCTAAAAGGTGAAGAAGGAGCTGGTTCCTAGCAGTATTTAAAGAGATTTTCTCAACACAAAGATTAGCTTTCAACATAAAGGGACAGTTAAATTAAGACTTTTTCAAAATATTTTGCTCAATACATTTTATTTTAGTAATGCGATAAGAGCGTTTTTTAGGTGCTTTGAAGGGCACACAGGTTTCCATGGTTACCTGCATACCAGACAGACATATGTTATCTGCTTAGTTGAGAGCAGGGATGTCTGTTATCTGATTAGCTGTGAGAAGAGAGCAGAGAGTGACAAAATAATTAAATCTAACGAGATTAGCTTAACTAAACAAAAGGTACATGTGCTGTGAGGACTGAAAAGCATGGCTTTATCTGTTATCTTGTTAAATATAACAATTTCCTGCAGCTTCAGAGCAATGGCTCACTAGAAGATAAAGTGAACCTGTCACATAGATTATGCCCCCCTTGCTGAGGGCAGCCAGTGTCAGACCTGCTGTTTCCAGCGCTGTGTCCCTTATTCTGTAAGATGCTGGAGTTTTAGAGCATTTAATGCTCAAATCTGCAGTTTTCAGCCAGAAAAGAGTCATATAAATAGTAAGTTTTTTGTCATGCCCCGCCCACCTTAGGCTAGCCCCGCCCACCTCAACTGATAAACCTATTACTTTGAATAGGCAAAAACATGTGAATAACTGTCAGTGGGTGGGGCTAGCCTTTGGTGGGCCGGGCTAACAACTGCTCATGAATAAGATTTGAGGGGTAAATGCTCTAAAACTGCTACATCTTACAGAATAAGGGGCACAGCGCTGGAAACAGCAGGTCTGACACTAGCTTGTGCTGCCCTCAGTAAGGGGGGCACAACCTATGTGACAGGTTCCCTTTAAATATGCTAATCACTGCTATAGAAACACCCACAACCTCAGGAGACAGAGTGAGTGCAAAACTGCTAAGAATAAGTGAAACATCATGGTGAGAAAACCCCTTTAACCCCTGACTTAATCACAGTTTCAGCAGGACACTGCACTTTTCACAGTCGTTAAACACACAGCATTAACACATTACAAGGCCACAGGGTTTAAACAAAGTTCAGTAGTGTACAACACACAGAAATCAGACAAGTGCACCCCTTTACACTTCCACACAACATTCTAGGTCCAAACTTCTTTTCTGCCATGTTGCTAGAACTGCGCCATCACCGCAACATGAAAACACAGTGTTACAGTGTAAGGCCTGGTTCACACGCATTTACGCCGGCAGCGGTGCAGCGGGGGTGGGGCGGGGGGCCAGCAGCTCGCCAGCCCCATAGACATTCATTATTCATGGCGCGTACACGCTGTAAATAATGTGCATGTCACTTTCTCCCCCCCGCGGCGAGTTCGCCGAGCAGGGAGAGGAGACGTAATCCATAGTTCTCTCTGAGAACTGTGGATTACCGTAATGACAGGGATGGATTCCAGCCGTATTGCAGCGCAAATACGGAGCGCAGTACGGCTGGAATCAGTCCCAGAATAAGCCGTGTGAACGGCCCCATAACAAAATACATTATTACACTGCACCTCTGGCAATGAAAGGAAAATAAGGCTCACAATAATATAACACTTTCAATGGGGAGTATACACACAGCCTTCCACTTATGGGGTGACTTTCTGGAAACATGAGGTCCTTGCACAGTTCTGGGGTGGCCCTTTCATTCTCCCTACACATGTACATAGAGATTGATGTCACGGGTGTCCCTGCGACCTCCGTGTCAGGTCGCAGGCACACCTGCACACCAGCGGCGTCTCCCGCTGCGAGCAGCGCCACAGTTCGACCCTCAGGCTGCGGGCACACTTGCAGCCCCCTTCACTTACCTCGCCGTGCTCCTGCTGTGCTTCGGGCATGGGTCTTTGCTGCTGGCCGGACAGAGCGCCGGTGATTGGTTGCAACGGGCGCTGACACTATTTAAGTCTTTCCCCTTCCTTACCACCTTGCTGAATCGATAGTGCCCTGTACCTTGAGAGGAAGCGTTCCCAAGTATCTTGTTTGTCTACTGTGTACCGTAACTTCTGCCTCCGTCCCTTGACCACGAGCCATTGCCGCCTGCCCTGACCTTCTGCCTGTCCCCGACTACGAATCATTGCCGCCTGCCCTGACCTTCTGCCTGTCCCCGACTACGAATCATTGCCGCCTGCCCTGACCTTCTGCCTGTCCCCGACTACGAATCACTGCCACCTACCCTGACCTCCTGCCTGTCCCCAACTACGAACCATTGCCGCCTGTCCTGACCTTCTGCCTGTCCCCGACTACTAATCATTGCCGCCTGCCCTGACCTTCTGCCTGTCCCCGACTACGAATCACTGCCACCTACACTGACCTTCTGCCTGTCCCCGACTACGAACCATTGCCGCCTGTCCTGACCTTCTGCCTGTCCCCGACTACTAATCATTGCCGCCTGCCCTGACCTTCTGCCTGTCCCCGACTACGAATTACTGACACCTACACTGACCTTCTGCCTGTCCCCGACTACGAACCATTGCCGCCTGTCCTGACCTTCTGCCTGTCCCCGACTACGAACCATTGCCGCCTGTCCTGACCTTCTGCCTGTCCCCGACTACGAACCATTGCCGCCTGTCCTGACCTTCCTGCCTGTCCCCGACTACGAACCATTGCCGCCTGTCCTGACCTTCTGCCTGTCCCCGACTACGAACCATTGCCGCCTACACTGACCTTCTGCCTGTCCCCAACTACGAACCATTGCCGCCTGTCCTGAACTTCTTCCTGTCCCCGACTACGAGCCTGCTTCACGATTCTGTACCGCGCAATACCTCGGCTGCCACCGCAAGCAAGTCACGTTAGGGGTAGCGACCTGGTAGACTCCAGCCGCAGCAAGTCCATCCCGCTTTGCGGCGGGCTCTGGTGAAAACCGGAACCTACTTAGACTCCGCTCCCTGGCGGGGCTTACTCCATCGCTTGTGGTGGTCCAGAGGTTCCACTTCCACTGACCGTTACAATTGATTCATAAAGCTTCTCCACAGAGCTGTATAGAAAATTACCAGCACAGAGACAGCAACCTAACCTTGTCATAGGTGTTTCTATCTCATATGAGATGACCGCTTGCATCGCAGATTCTGGTCTAATAACTATCACATCCCCACCCCTCTAAACAACTACAACACTCCCACCACTCCACTTATCCTAAATCACCTTCTCTCCCTTGTAATAGCAACACAACTCGCTGTTTGGATAAATTTGGCCACAGCAGCCATTTTATTAACAAATTACAAAACATTTAAACATATATCACATTTCTTTTAAATAACCAAGATCCTCCAAACAAGACACAACAGTCATCCAAGCAGCATCCAAACCCAAATGGAGCTGAGGCCCTTGGAGTTACAAAGATCTGGCAACCACTTAAAATAAATGTAACCATTACCCTCTGCTGTCATCACTGGCTCGAGGGCACCATAATCCCTTATGGCTAAAATTTCTTGCCGGGTCCCAGCGACTCTACCCTGTAAGAGCCCAATCTTTGCTTGACCAGCCCAAATAGAGGCTATAAATTGGGGGCCAGAACCATTATGACACCCTCACACTATTTATTACACCATTTCCAAGGACCACTAGCCACTCACAGGCCACTGTGATGTTAAATCACCAGACACGCACTCTTCAAGCACTCAAAGGGAGGGTAGGCTGGACACTCTTTACCTGTGCCAAGCCGACTGCTCTCCCGCTTCCCAGGACGCCTCTTAAAATCTCGCGAGCTCCACCTCTCTACTATCACCACTCCCTGGGTTCCAGGTCACATGGCACCTTCCTTGAGGGCTCTGCTCGGGATCCGGCTCTTCTTCATAGTAACATACAACAATGTGCACAACGCTAACACAACGTAATGCCCACTGATAGTCTGTCAGAAGATTCGTTGTTTGGGCCTGTCAATGTGTCTGTGTACCGGATTACTGCTATACTTCACTAGTGGTCTACATGGTTCCAGAATAATTAGTTAGAAGTGAATGGCTACTACTACACATGGTTACAAGCATACTTAGTCCTGTGCATGCTCAGTGGCTTCCTTGGTTTGTACTGTACATGATTCCTGGTGTTGGTTAGTGCTGTACATAATTACTACTCTCCATAGTTACTACCGTTAATGGTTTACTTGCGTTTTACACAAGTGAAATCCCCATAGGAAACAATGGGGTGCGCTTTTGTTGCCTGAAAAACTGATCCAAAAGCGCAACATACTTTTGGGTACGTTTTGGATGCGCTTTTGATACAAAAAGCACATCCGCAAAACGCATTATATTAAAATTTAAAGTGTAATACACTAAATAAGTCACTAGAGGTCTCATTTGATCTAGAAGAACTGTTTGAACTTTAGTAACCTAATGACCCAATAGAGGGCGCTTCCAGCATTCTACATGTGTTTAATCTTATAAATCGCTTTTTATATGTATTGAATTATATAAAAGCAGTTTTTTTAAGTATAGAATGGGTGTTTATAGAAATTATAGAAGTTTTAACTAATACATTTATTAATGTTTTAGATAAATAGTTTATTATAGAATGTTGAGTGGTTTCAGTATAATACTAAAACCACTCAACATTCTATAATAAACTATATATCAATATCCTCTCTTACCAAAATCATATACCTCATTGTACCGAAATAATGTGGTAAACAGTGCCCAAAAATTCAACAATCTTAAAAATATTCAATTTTTTTGTATACAGAACCCAAATGACACACCATACTGTCTGCAAACAATACAATCTAAAGTGCCAAACAATATGCCATGCTATACCAAAATAATGCAGTGTATAGTGCCCAAATTATATACCATACTGCTCTAAAATATTACAATATACTGTACATGCCAAATTATGTGCCATACCGTACAGAAATAATAAGGTATTATACTGTGATGTTCTTGAATAAAACAATATACAGTGCCTGGTCAATACACCATATTGTACCTAAATTATATGGTATATAATACACAATTGATACACCAGACTATAACTAAAAAATACACTATGCAGTGCCCAGACAATACACCATACTGTATCCAAATAATATGATATATATATATATATATATATATATATATATATATATATATATATATAGTGCACAACTAATAAACCATACTATAACCAAACAATATGCCATACTATACCCAAATAGTATGGCATGTGGTGCCCAAATGATACACCATGCTATAACTATATAATACAGTATACAGTGCCCAATCAAAACCTATAGAGTGCACAAATGATACACCAGACTATAACCAAATAATACGGTATACAGTGCCCAAACAATATGCTGTGCTGTATCCGAAAAAACAGTGCAGTTGCGCCATATTAGTAATCAGGGTGTGTATCCTGTTGAAGGCAACATATGCTGCACTTACTGGGGGAGAGATTAGTGTACCGCTTAGACCATGTATTTGTATACAAAGCGCACAGCCAGAACATGAAGATAGGGCATGCAGAAAGTGGATGGCACCGGTGGTGTACTGACAGGGAGGGGCAGAGGGAGCAAACATGCATTATATTCTGATTAGTCTAGTACAATAATAGTTTTATGTGGGTGAGAGGGGGCATTTACGACTTTTCCTGCAGAGACCATGATTTGCTCTTGAGATTCTTTATAGACACTAACATTTTTGTTTTTGTGTTGCAGGATGCTGCATACGTCGTGCTAGCCTTCCTTCTTATATTAAATCTGTTGCTCTTCTGTGTGTCTTTTTCCATCTCCATTTTTGGATGCCGTTCTCTATCCAAGATATCTTCAAATAGTCCTCAGGTAAGTGCACACTGGATAAAATATGTTGCTACTCAATAGACATTCACAAAACCATCCACATTCACAAACAGATGTTAGGACATAGGCAGTGGTTCTCAGCTCCTGTCCATCTGCTTGCCCCAGAAGGACGTTACCTGCTTGACACTGTTCTCCAGGAGCCAGAATGGATAGTCACCACCAAAGAATAGCTCCATTTATGATGTTTGCAAACTGTGATAGCAAGGCATAGTTACATAGTTTGTAAAGCCGAAAAAAAAGAAAGGCGTCCATCCAGTTCAGCCTGTTGTGCTTTACTGTTGATCCAGAGGAAGGCAAAAACCCTCAAGAGGTAGAAGCCAACTATCTTCATTCTAGGGGAAAAAATTCCTTCCCGACTCCAATCTGGCAATCAGAATAAATACCTGGATCAATGACCCTTCTCCAGAATCCCGGTCACTATAACTTGTTATATTATTACATCTAGAAATGTCTCCAGACCCTTCTCCAGAATCCCGGTCACTATAACTTGTTATATTATTACATCTAGAAATGTTCCAGACCCTTCTCCAGAATCCCGGTCACTATAACTTGTTATATTATTACATCTAGAAATGTATCCAGACCCTTCTCCAGAATCCCGGTCACTATAACTTGTTATATTATTACATCTAGAAATTTATCCAGACCCTTCTCCATAATCCTGGTCACTATAACTTGTTATATTATTACATCTAGAAATGTATCCAGACCCTTCTCCAGAATCCTGGTCACTATAATTTGTTATATTATTACATCTAGAAATGTATCTAGACCCTCTCCAGAATCCGGTCACTATAACTTGTTATATTATTACATCTAGAAATGTATCAGACCCTTCTCCAGAATCCTGGTCACTATAACTTGTTATATTATTACATCTAGAAATGTATCCAGACCCTTCTCCAGAATCCCGGTCACTATAACTTGTTATATTATTACATCTAGAAATGTATCCAGACTCTTCTCCAGAATCCTGGTCACTATAACTTGTTATATTATTACATCTAGAAATGTATCCAGACCCTTCTCCAGAATCCTGGTCACTATAACGTTATATTATTGCATCTAGAAATACATCCAGACCCTTTCTCCAGAATCCTGGTCACTATAACTTGTTTATATTATTACATCTAGAAATGTATCCAGACCCTTCTCCAGAATCCTGGTCACTATAACTTGTTATATTATTCATCTAGAAATGTCTCCAGACCTTCTCCTAGAATACTGGTCTCTGTAACTTGTTATATTATTACATCTAGAAATGTATCCAGACCCTTCTCCAGAATCCTGGTCACTATAACTTGTTATATTATTGCATCTAGAAATGTATCCAGACCCTTCTCCAGAATCCTGGTCACTATAACTTGTTCTATTATTACATCTAGAAATTTATCCAGACCCTTCTCCAGAATCTTGGTCACTATAACAGTTATATTATTACGCTCCAGAAATGCATCCAAGCCCTTCTTGAACTCTGTTAGTGAATTCACCATGACAAGTTCCTCTGGCAGAGAGCTCCAAAGTCTCACTGCTCTAACAGTAAAGAATCCCTTTCTATGTTTATGTAGAAACTTTCTTTCCTCAAGACGTAGAGGACGCCCCCTTGTTCGAGATACAGTCCTGTGTATAAATAAATCTTGAGAGAAATCTCTATATTGACCTTTGATGTATTTAAACATATTTATTATGTCCCCCCGAAGCCGTCTTTTCTCTAAACTAAATAACCCTAATCTTGCTAATCTTTCTGGGTATTGCAGTCCACCCAGTGCTTTTATTACTTTCATTGGCCGCCTTTTAACCTGTACAAGCGTTACAATGTCTTCTTGTGCACTGGTGTACTGCATGCTTGCCATATAGTGACCCATGATAAAAATGTACGATGGACCACAAATTTCCCTACAGGTTTCTGAAGCCAAAACCAGGATGTTCAGTTAATTGTTAGGCCACATACTTTCATTATTGGGTCTCAGATTTAACATAGGCCTCACAACTATTATACATTATTTTTTGTAGAAGTTAGGCTGTGTTATTACCATGTTCAAGCTTAGGTTCAAAGAAATATGTTGGGAAGACTCTCAACATATTCAGTACCTCAGGTGGAGGGCTGTGTATTGTAGGCATATAGTGGGATACATCACCCACTAGATCCAATTGCAAAGATTTTACTATATCTTTGTGAGTCCACAATGTGAGTAATCCTCAGAAAAACTACCATGGCTACAGAGAGTACCTTCATATCCTATGGAGACCGAGGTTCCCAAAATATCCAGCTGCCTGGCTAGCACTCCTACTCTCAACAACACCCCCTTTCTCTTGGCAGTCATCTGCCCCACTCCTGTCTCTCAGCTGCTGGGGGCAGTATAGGTGTCATCATTGAGTGCAATACTGCTACCCCCACCGCTCTGGGGTTGATGGTAGGCAGCTGCAGTCAATGTAAAGATGAATAATGTAAAGATGCTGTAGGCCTATTGGTAGAGTAGCAAATGGGGAAGATGAATCAAGCATTTGGCAGGCTCAGCGCCCCCTGCTCCTGAGTCATACCAGGGAGGAGATACAGAAGAAGCATCTCGTTATTAACCAATAAGTACCCTCATGGGCAGCTTGCTTATGATGGTGGCCTGGCTTGTTTTGAGGATAACGGAATAGTGCTCAGACTATGGGGATATACAATACATGGAAACCTCTAAAGAAGCATTTATGCTATCTATAATACACGAAAATAACTTTGAGATTCTTAGTTCACATGTTTTGATCAAAAAATGCTTATGCCACCCCCGGCTTACAACGGGATCTCAAGGCGGGTGGTCCTACGCTATCTTTACCTCTCACTAGAGCCATATTCAGACTTCTCATTGGGTCAAACAGACCTCCATAATCCAGAGAGAGAAAAAAAAAAAAAAGCACCAATCTTGCACGCATATTGCACCGATATAACAAGCTGTGGAAGTGGGCGGGGTGCAAGAGACCAAAATGGAGGCATCCATTCCTCCCTCTATAAATTAAAAGCAATATGTGCCAAGTACAATGTATGGTTCTGCACAAAAGAAAACATTTCTGACTATGGGGAAGCTCTTATGAGAACTGTCCATATAAAGACAGTGATGTTATTGGAGCTTCCTGACCTTTATCTTTAATGAGGACCAATGACACATACCATACTGGGGCAGTTATCTTCCATAGGCTATCATGGCATCCATTAAATGGGTTTTCCCATGATGTTTCACATTTCCTGTTCAGGCTGTGGGCATTTCTACAGCAGTGGCTGACATTTCTGCTCTGCTGGTCCCTATTCCTAGATGAGCCTATTAGATGGACATTGGTGATGAATGGGTATTTGTAAAAAATGACACTGCCCAAGCAGGATTCCTGGCTATAAATGTGAGCTAGCAGAGCTGTATTTGACAGGAAGTTCTTAGTGAGAGAGATAAACATACATGTGGTTAAGGTACACTGTTATCTGTGTATTTGCAAACACAGATAATATTTTCACTGCAGACTTGAGAGAAGGACACAAGACTATTGAGCTCGACCAGTATGACTAAAGGATTAAAGTTTTCTCTCAATAAGCTCCCATTCTGCTGATAAGACACAGCAGTGAGTGTTATTGCCAACCCAGCCACTGCTAGAGCAGAAAGAGGTGGCCCGCCGCCTAGGAGGGAGAAAAATTGCTGTATCAAATTAGAGAGTTTCTGACTGGGCTGTTTACCCCATCCTTTTTGACCAGGCACATTTTCCTTCTCTTTAGTACGTGAGGGTTTAATCATTTTAATGCTTTTCACAATTGGTTATTCTACTAACTTTTTTTCGCCTTTTTTCAATTATATGTTAGGCTTTATTTTATTGTAATTTTATTGTAATTACATTAGATTTTTTATTTTCTTTTTTAATAATATTAGGGAAAATTAGACTGTTTTTCAAATTTTGTATTTATTTATTTTTGGGAGTCGGGGATCAAAGTTGTGGTTTTGACTGTTAGTGTTTTTCTTAACAATATTTTTTTCTTTTATATGTGTTATTTTTTCACTTTTTATGTACACTGTTTTCTTTGATTCTAGGTGTTCTTGATCCAAAATGATCTTGTGGTTTCTGTGAATCCTACGGTTCCCACCACATTTCCAGGAACAACACAGCTGCTTCCACCAGCAAATGCAGTGCCACCACCACCACCATATATGTTTCAGGAAGTCAAGGCTCAGCCAGTGTCATAACAATATATGTCAAAAATACTCCCTTTTTGTGACATAGCATTTTAAGTAATCTATAAGAAATAAAATAACTTAGCCCAGTAGTTCACTTGGAATTGATATGTAATGGCTTGGATGAAGCTGACTTTTCACTTGAAATGTATTCTTAAAATTTATGAAATATGCTGCAATGGTTCAAGGTTGTCACAAATCTAGCAATAAATTGTGCTTATTAATACATCAAATGTACACACACTTTATCTATCTATCTATCTATCTATCTATCTATCTATCTATCTATCTATCTATCTATCTATCTATCTATCTATCTATCTCTATAAGTGCATAAAAATTGTGTACAAATTTCTACATTAACCTTTTACTACTGCAGCCAGTTTTGATCTCCATGACAGAGCATCATATTTCGAATCTGACATGTGACACTTTATGTGGGAATAGCTTTTAAATGGTTTAGCCTATCAATGTGATTCAAAAACTGTTTTCTTCAAGTAATAAAATTTTGTTCAATAAAATCCTTGCTTTTTTATGAAGCAGATTTCTCAGACCCAGAAAACTCACTTGCTTAATACACAGACAATTCTGATTCTAAAAATCTATTATAAGAAATGCAACCAAATATCAATGAGAGGGAAGATAAAATCATCAAAACTAAAAAAAATCCAAATTTGACAGAGATCTCCGGGATTACGAGGCAGGAGTGGTGTATGATTGGAGAAAGTGTACTCCCACCAAACTGTCTATCTTAAAGAAAGGACAAAATCAACAACATAATGCTTCACAGCGACATGTCAGTTGTTCTGAAATAGATTCTTCCTTAGATCAATCCACTACCTCCACTTTGGATTATATGTCAGACAATAAAATGATACAAACTGACATGGAAAGACGTCGGGACAATTCACTTGGTCATAAAATCCAGCATATACCGAGATCCCATTCACAGCAGAGACCTATTTCATGTTCTTCTAATGTACAGCCTTTATTAAGGGATACAAGGAGACACAGGGATACAGGGGAGTAGAACGAAAACATAGAACCAGAACCTGCAATGAGATGTCTCCGAAGTCAGAAAGGGATGAGACCTCAGTCCTGAATCTTTAAGCTATCATCATGTCTAATGTTCAAATCTCGGTTTTGTCTAAAGGAATGGGGTTTGCTTCCAAGAACATTTTTGATGTCTATTCCACGCTGTTGGACATTAATAAATTTGCAAGACTCTTTGACATTAAAAATAATTTTTTTCCTATGGATAACGATATGCATTGTATGTCATCAAATAGAGATGAAAATATTAACAACTCTAGATTTTGCCATATATCCTTCCAAGAGATAAAAACCTAGTCTACAAGTGCTGGAGGGCAAACGTTCTCAAGAGGATTTAACGCCTAATAATTTTCATGTTTCAAATAACTCTTTTTATCTACTAGAGTATAGACCAGGGGCAACATGTATGATTTTTTCTGCCCAGGCGCCATTTTTTTTGCGCCCATTTGTAGCATAGAATTTGCCTGAATCTATGAACCTGTTCCACTGCGGGTCATAGATTTAGCGCTTTCTAGCTGCAAAGCAACACTTCTAAAGTGCTCTACCTGTTCCTGCTGTAATGCGCCTGGATTTGCCGTACTGAAGCTATAAATGTGTAGCTTTGTAAAGTTGTAGTGTAACACCTCCAGCAAAACCCCCAATCTCAAGCGCATTATAAAGTGCCTAGGGTGCTCTGTAATGCGCCTCATATTGGAGTGCAACTGGTTACAAATGTAGCGAACAGGGCTGCACTAGATGTCGGGCTGAAAATATGCCAGACTTCTGGCGCAGCCCCGTTCATACATGTCATCCCAGGTGTCTTAGATCTTTTCAGGAGGCTGTAGAAAGAGATCTCACTCAACTACATCATCACATTTCTATCTCTAACAAATACAGGAAACATGAATCTGATTAAGGAGGAGTTCTCTGCTTTGAAATAAAAATCAAAAACTAAAATTAAATAAAAACCTAATAATCAAAACGGCGGATAAAGGTGGAAGTCCAAGCAGGAACGGAGCAGAGGAATCGAATAGAATGAAGAACGAGATTTCTTCCTGGTGGAAACTACCAACTCGAAGAGACATGGGTTTGGTGCGGAACTGTACTGGCTCCTTCAGAATCTCCCCATTGATGTAAAAAAAAAAGCAGCAGTTTCTCTAGCTGGGAGACAGGCAGGCAGAACTTCTCCAGCAGGGACGGGTGGATGAAGTTCTCTGGAGAACCGGAGTCCAGCAGAACAGGTACATTGAATGAAGCACCAGATGAAAAGAGGAGAGTGACCGTTGTGGTCAAATGAGGAGCAGAAATATCACTGCTCAGAGTCACTTCACCCACAAAACCTTTACACTTGGATTTCCGGGTTGCAGCAAACTAGGCAGATCTTTAGGTAGTGTCGGGCAATGCCACAGTACAGGCACAGGTTTAAGCTGCATCAGAGAGTTTGTTCCTCCGGGATCAGATGAGTATGGCTCACCTCCACGGCTTTATCAGGCGGAGAAACGGGTGCCGGGTGAGTAAGGCTAGGAAATTCTGCTACAAGGCGTGGAGGCTTGCGAGACTGGAAGGACGCTGGCTGCTGGCAAAGCACAAGCTCCCTTTCAGCAAAGCGTGATGAGGTCATCCATGGTTGTAGGTAGGTCACGACCCGCCAGCTCGTCCAGGAGGCTAAACACTCCTAACAATACCCCATATTGGAAATTATACCCCTTAAGTAATATATCCAGGGGTGCAGTGAGTATATATACACTATCGTTCAAAAGTTTTGTGTTTTCCCTGAAAACTCATACTTTTATTTATCAAATGAGTTGCAAAATGAATAGGAATATCGTCCAGACATTGACAAGGTTAGAAATAATGATTTTTATTTGAAATAATAATTTTCTAATTCAAACTTTGTTTTCGTCAAATAATACTTCCTTTGCAGCAATTCCAGCATTGCAGACCTTTGGCATTCTAGCTGTTAATTTGCTGAGGTAATCTGGAGAAATTTCACCCCATGCTTCCAGAAGCCTCTCCCACAAGTTGGATTGGCTTGTTGGGCACTTTTTGCGCACCATACGGTCAAGCTGCTCCCACAACAGCTCAATGGGGTTGAGATCTAGTGACTGCGCCGGCCACTCCATTACAGATAGAATACCAACTGCCTGCTTCTCCAATCAAGCGCTGTCCACAGGGTATGGCATAACGTTGCAAAATGGAGTGATAGCCTTCCTTATTCAAAATCCCTTTTACCTTGTACAAATCTCCCAGCACCAAACCAAACCCAGAGCATCACATGACCTCCACCATGCTTGACAGATGGTGTCAGGCACTCTTTCAGCATCTTTTCAGTTGTTCTGCGTCTCACAAATGTTCTGTGTGATCCAAACACCTCAAACTTCGATTCGTCCCCATAACACTTTTTTCCAATCTTCCTCTGTCCATTGTCTGTATTCTTTAACCCATATTAATCTTTTCCATTAATTAGCCGGTCTCAGATATGGCTTTTTCTTTGCCACTCTGCCCTGAAGGCCAGCATCCCGGAGTCACCTCTTCACTGTAGACGTTGACACTCGCGTCTTGCGGGTACTATTTAATGAAGCTGCCAGTTGAGGACCTGTGAGGCAAACTAGAGACTGAAATGTTTTTTTTTTTTTTATAAGGCTTTATTTTAGAATTTTCCAAATAGACACAAAAAGACAAAAACCAACATTCTCACATGTTCTACAGAGGCATTACAAGTACTTCAAAGTTAGAGAGTATACAATTTCAAAGGAGGAATCGGCAATAGCAACTATACATATGATACATTCAGCTGTGTCCAGATAATGATTCAGGAGGTATACATTCAAACACGTTTCAGTAGTATATTTATATATAGTATACGTATAAATGAGCAATGACAAAAAGGAATAGAAGTCGCCCATCAATTGTAGTATTCTCCTCAAGTGCTTTCAGTCATGCCAGCCTCTATGTCATACATTCACACCATCACAATCAATCTTCATTCACACTTGTCGGTCGGTCTCTGGCCCCCCCTTAACACCATCCATTGCCATTCACATCGTTTGAGCTGCAGTCCAATTGCTCCAAACTGTATGGAAACGCTTGGGGATGCCATTTGCAGCAAAATGTGATCTTGTACCTAGGGATTTCCGCATTAACCAGCTGTTTCCACTGCTCTAAAGTAGGGACCTTGGGCGGTTTCCAATTTAAAAGAATGTTTTTCCTGGCATAGAAGAGCAAGAGCAGATAAAGGGTGCGGTCTGATTTACCCGGAATTAGATCTTCTACAATACCTAAGAGGCTGTTTTCAGGTGAACACACATTAGGGAAACCCAGTGTCCTATTCAAAAAACAGTGAATTTCCCGCCAATAGTTTTGCAGTAATCGGGCACATCCCACACCATGTGAATCAAAGTTCCTCTCTCTGCCCCACACCGGGAGCAAGCCATGGAGGACAAGCAATGCATCTGGTATAATCTAACTGGTGTAAGATAAACCCTATGGAGCCACTTAATTTGGATCAGTTGATCCCTGGCACTCAAAACTGAGAGACGCCAAGAGGTCCTCAGCTCAGAGAGCGCATCATTTGGTAAGACTGGGACATCTCTCTGCCACCTTTCGAAGGAGACCGCCAGAGGGGAGACCTGACAGACCATAACAGCTTTGTAGATGGAAGAAACTGGCTACTTAAGGGTAACCCGTCTCAAAATGGCCTCTAAGTATCTGTATTCAAGCTGGAACTACAAGCCCCCCAAACTGCGCCACACACGCATGCCTTAACTGTAGGTATCGAAAAAAGGATCCCCTAGGAAGGTCAAACTGTAGCTGCATCTCTGCAAATGTCAAGAATAGCCCATCTTTTATACAATTTGCGTAAGGTATTTCACTCCTCGGGCAGCCCAGAAAACATAGTCTGGCAGCTCTACTAAGTTCTGGCAGTTTCCTGTTACACCACAAGGGAACAACCGGGGACCAAGCACTGTCCCCCGCCACTATGTCCGTTAAGGGGGGAATAAAATTCTTCCACACCGACACAGCTGCACTCATCATTGGTGTATAATAATGTCGGAAGCAATTTCCCTCTCTATAAGGCAGATTGGCAAGTCCCTCAAGTGAGCCTATCAAGGCTGCCTCTAGCACCACAATGGGTCAATTCGTATTACCACCGGAACCATTTTGATATATATGTCAACTGGATCGCTACATAATAGACATACAGGTCAGGAAATGCAAGCCCACCTTGGTCATGTGGGGCTTTAAGTGTCGCCCTGCTCAGGACGAGGAGTGGCGCCCTCCCCTTAGAAAAGAGAAAAACAGTTTGTCTAACAGCTTGAAATGCGACTTGGGACTCAACCCCGGGGCCCACCCTGTATATATATTAAGAGCTTGGGTAATATTACCAATTTTTAAACTATGTTCACCCTTCCAATAAGGGACAGAGGGAGGTTGGCCCATGACTTCAGCCTCAACTCCACCTGTCTCACCACTGGCTGGAGGTTTAGCACACCAAAATTAGAAAAAATCTTTATGTATAATCACTCCAAGATATTTAAATTGCGTGACAATTTGAAAGGGCGGAGCTAGGAGTTACCAAGCATCAGGTCAAGGTCATCTAGCATAAACAGTATGGATTTCCCCCAGTTTACCCGCAAGCCAGAGTAATTCCCAAATGTATTCACCGTTTCCAGCAAACATTCCAAAGAGGCCCCTGGATCTCCCAAATACACCAACATGTCATCTGCATACAACGATATTTTTTCTTCAAGACCTGCAACCAACCATCCCCTAATGCCGTCATGCACATTAATCATAATTGATAGTGGTTCCATAATGAGGGCGAAGAGCAGCGGTGAGAGTGGGCACCCCTGCCTAGTGCCTCTTTCCAGTGGGAAAGGGGGAGAAAGCAATCCATTTACTCTGACTCTCGCCGTGGGTTGCAAATACAATAGGCGCAGCCATTTAATAAAACTAGAAGGAATCCCCATCCGTGACAACAGTATCCACATGAACCTCCACTCAACAGAGTCAAAAGCTTTTTCGTTGTCTAAGGCAGCGATCACTCTACTCCCCGCATTAGTGTGGGTGACATGCAGGTTGGTAAATAGCCGTCTCAGATTAATGTCAGCAGTTTTCCCCGGCATAAATCCTGACTGGTCTGTGCCAACTAATGATAGAATCACTCCATTTAGTCTCATAGCCAAAACTTTCGCCATAATCTTTGCATCTAGGTTAAGCAAGGAAATTGGCCTATATGAGCTGCACTGATCAGGGGGTCTGCCTGGCTTGTGGACTATTGTGGGTCACTGCCTCAGAAAAGGAAGGTGGCAGGGATCCGCTATAACTGCCGCCGCAAACAACCTCTCCAGCCTACCACTCCATTGCTCTGTGTCTTGTTTATACCATTCCGCTGGAAACCCATCAGGTCCCGGCGTCTTATGAGTCGCCAATTTCCCTATAGCCCTGCTGATCTCTTCTGCCGATATATCAGCTGCTAATTCCTCTGTCTCTTCACTGGATAGTACAGGTATATCCACCGTGTCTAGAAAGTGGGCTATTTCCCTATCTGTGTAAGTTAATTTCGAGGCATAGAGTCCCCTATAATATAAAGCAAACTGCTCACAAATCTGCCCTGGATCCGACCAGACCACTCCCCCCGCATCAACCACACTAGCCACTACTGTCACCGGTGTTTCCGCTCTGGCCAAAAATGCCAATGCTCTACCATTTTTATCACCCTCCACAAAGATTGATTGTTTTTGCATGAGAAGTCGCTTCTGAGTGTACTCTGTCAGATGCAGCGAATAGTCCCTCTGAGCCACTAATAGTGAGTCCTTAGTATCTTGAGACGGGTCCTGCACATATGCCGTTTCCCTCTCCAAGACTTTTGCTTCCAATTCCCCTCTCTTCTCCCTTAAGTCAGCTCTGTGTGATGCAATAGCTCCAATTATGGCTCCCCTAAGCACAGCCTTCGAGGCATCCCATTCCACCAGTGGGTTTACGGAGCCCTCATTTATACTCCAGTATGTCTCTACCTGCTCTCGGCATGCAGCCAGTACTTTTGGCACCTCTAGCCACCTGGGATTTAACCTCCATAACCTCTCCGAGGCCCTCGCGGGTGAGGCTATTATCAGTTTCAAAGGTGCATGATCTGATATCCCACGAGGTAGGTATTCTGCATTCGATATCATATGCAATATCTCCTTTGACACAAAGGCCAAATCTAGTCGGGAGAGAGAATTATGAGCCGGTGTAAAACAAGAGAATTGCCTATCCCGGGGATGTAACCATCTCCATGCCTCTACCAGGCCATGTGTATCAGCCCATTCCTTGAGGTTTCTATTATGCGATAACTGGGGGTGGAGACGGTCCAGGTCCCGATCTAACGTGGCGTTAAAATCCCCCAGTAGGAGCAGCGGTGTCCCTGGATATTGCGAGACCTTTGCCATCAGGGCATCCAGGACTCCCCTGCAAAAGGGAGGCGGAACATAAATTCCACCTATAAGAAAATCAGAACCCCACAATTTTGCATGTAGAAGAACATATCTCCCCGATGGATCTATATGCAGAGCTTGTAATTGAAATGGTAGAGACTTGCTAATCAGAACCGAGACCCCCCGGGCATAATTAGAGTACACCGCGTGGTATGCCATCCCTATCCAAGGCCTCTTCAGCGCTAGGATTTTTTGCCCCCTAAGATGTGTTTCTTGAAATATAACAATACTAGGATTATGAGTTTTAACATAGTCAAAAACAAGTGCTCTTTTCAATTTGCAGTTTAACCCCCGGACATTCCAGGACACTATTTTGCAATCCGCCATCGCAATATGAGGACCCGAAAATACCACCCAGACAGTTTACAGACCAGAGACCGACACACACACACTAACCATTCACACCGACAAAAGCACCAGACCCCAACTTGGCCAACCGGGCCAGAAATCAGCCACCCCCCACCCTGCTCAAAGCCACCCAACCTGCCCGAGCCTACAATCCCTAACATATCTAAACTGTTAAAAAACAGAAATTGTGTAAAGCACCAAGGGTGCAAGTGACCTGTGTCTAGGTGCAAAAAAGAGGCACCCAGAAGGCACGTGAAAAACTGTGCCGCTTTAGAAAAAGAAAAAACCTGTGAACAAATCTGTTTCTCTCCGCTCCTAATAGAGAAAGGACCCCCATGAAAACACAAATTACAGGGTAACAGAGATAAGATAAGGCAACCTGCATAACGAGAAACACAGAAATGGCAATAAGCTTTCCCCAAAGTGAGTCCACATTACAGGGTACTCTGATACTCTGTCAGCGCCGGTCCGGCGACCGCCTATCCAGCCACTCCGATGCTTCTTCAGGTGTTGCAAAGAAGAACGTACGGTCTCGGTGTTGAACCCTCAGTCTAGTGGGATATAACATGGCGTACTTGATTCCAGCCTCCCTCAGGCGAGTCCGTACATGTATGAATTGCCGCCTTCTCTTCTGCACCTCAGAAGTAAAATCCGGGTAGAAAGACAACTTGTTATTCTCGTAGGTAATGTCCCCTTTTCTTCTAGCAGCAGAAAGTATTAGATCTCTGTCTCTATAATTAAGGAGCTTCAAAATAAAAGGGCGAGGTGGAGCACCCGGAGGCAACGATTTTGTCGGGATAAAGGTGGGCTCGCTCAACCACGAAACTGGATGAAAAATTCAATAGGGGCCAAGATTTTTCCTTGAGTAACTGCTCCACAAAAATCTTCTGGGGAAGAGCCCTCCACTCGTTCTGGCAGACCTAAAATTCGCACATTATTAAAGTCTGCTGCGATTTTCAGTGTCCTCTGCCCTAGCTTGTAGAATTTTTACTTGCTGCTGTAGCGTATGAATGGATTCCTGGTTAGAGCTTCGAAGTGTCCTCCACTCCACTGATTCTGCGCGCTCAGCCTCTACAGCTCTTTCTTTGATCTGATCCATATCATAAACGGAGTCTGTTAACGTCCATTTGTAATTATCAATTTAGTGGTTAAGGCAGTCTGGCAGTTTGCGATGGCCGCCATGATTTTTTCAGTATCAAAAGCACCATTTGATAGAGGGTTCAATTGCGAAGGATCGTCAGTTTGACTCATCGTGTCCATTGTAGGTTGCTTTTGTGCGGGAGCAGGCGCTGTAGAATTCCTATTCCTACCCATACGTGGATTGGACCAGCACTCTAAAGTGGCAAGACAGGCAGTATGGTATTATCATAGAGATCAGGGAACACAAGGGCTTCAGTCGGTTACTTATAAATTTGACAGAAATAGCAACCGTAGTGAGTTCCAATAGGTCGGGACAGTCCTAATTGAAATTTAGAACAGCAACAAAGGATTATAATGTAAAAAGTATTAGTTATACAATTCGCCAGCAGGTACCACCCTCAGCAAATTTATGGTATTGAGAATTAGAACACGCTGTAACTGGGCTTGCAACCAAAGTCTTAGATGATATAAGAAGTGGGTAGATCTGAGTCCCAGGATAATATACCGTGTGACAGATATATCAGAGCATATACTGCAAATGAATAATTATACAGTCCTACAAGAAGATTGATCACATGCAGAGAGCAGGAGAGGAAAAACTTATGGCAGAAGTCCCTGTTGGTTCAGACAAACACAATCCAAAATCAAAGCCACAGCAGTATAGAACTAAAGAGCAGCAAGTTGTAGTTCAGAAGTTGGCCAGCAGGGGTCAGTAGCAGTCTAAATTTTGGCAATAAGACTTGGGATTGCAGTAAGACTAGAGATTTAACCCCATGAGATCTGGATTCTCGGCATTAACTTATAGTGTCCATATGAGAAGAATAGCAGTTGGCAATATAACTTGGAGTACAGAAGAGGTAGCAACCAGTCTAGCAAATGACTGATAATGGAGCAGAGCTCCTGAAGGAGTTCAGAGCAAACTGACTTGTGTTTCAAAGTCACATATTATTTAGCGGGTATATAGAGGCATCTATATGGCAAGCACAGAGTAGATAAGCCTTATGAGGATCCTGGTCTCCTAATATCCTTATCTGCAGGGTTTAAACATCTGAGCCTGGCAGGCTCCTCCGCTGTGAGCTAGAGCAAGTTCAAGATGGCACTGGGACCCAGGAACTTTTCGCGCCCTTTTCCACCCGGGCCAATCTATGACAGGGATGGCGCCAACAGAATCTCAGCTTGGAAAGGCTCCCCAGGGAGATATTATGTCTCTGCTACGCCCTCCACCAATTCCCTCCAGGGGTCTCCTCCTCCCCTATGTTACTTAGCTGGAGATGTTACTGTATCTTCCTGCCACGGGTCTCCAGTGCTGCGAGTCGGCAGTTCACAGGCTCTGCTCCCACTTTTCTCCGCCACCATTTCTTGCCTTTCCTTCCAGGGCTGAGGGAGGAAGCTTCGTCACCTATGGGCACCGCAGCAGCAGCATCAATATGTTTCACCTTAGCCCGAGTTGTCCGCAGTAAATAACATTCGGTGGCAGGCAGCTTATAAGTGTCAGTGCTGGCAGCTGCCGACCTTCACAGTCCCCTTTGCTTGGCCCTGTGCTCCGGCCTCCCCAGCAGCGGGAGGAATTCTCAGGGGAATCAGCACTGATAAGAGAGGCAGAGGGCTCAGTCAGTAGCTCAGAAGTAGCCTACAGTCTTTTCCACAAGCCCTGAAGCAGTGTCAGCCACAACAGGGGGTCTTAGATCAGGATTCCAGCAGGATTATTCAGGAGCTCAGAAGCCACACGTCTTCACTCCATGCAGGTCAGGCCACACCCCCCCCAGAGACTGAAATGTACTTATCTTGTTGCTCAGTTGTGCAGTGGAGCCACCCTCTTCTTTTTCTACTCTGGTTAGAGCCTGTTTGTGCTCTCCTCTGAAGGGAGTAGTACACACCGTTGTAGGAAATATTCAGTTTCTTGGCAATTTCTCACATGAAATAGCCTTCATCTCTCAGAACAAGAATAGACTGTTGGGTTTCACATGAAAGTTCTGTTTTTCTGGCCGTTTTGCGAGTTTAATCGAACCAACAAATGTAATGCTCCAGATTCTCAACTAGCTCATAGGAAGGTCAGTTTTATAGCTTCTCTAATCAACAAAACTGATTTCAGCTGTGCTAACATACTTGCACAAGGGTTTTCATGGGTGTTCAAAATATCCAATAGCTTTCTTACACAGTTATCAAACACAATGTACCATGAGAACACTGGAGTGATGGTTGTTGGAAATGGGCCTCTATACACCTATGTAGATATTGCACTAGCAACCAGACGTTTGCAGCTAGAATAGTCATTTACCACATTAACAATGTATAGAGTGGATTTCTGATAAATTCAATGTTAGCTTCATTGAAAAAAACTGTGCTTTTCTTTAAAAAAATAAGGAAATTTCTAAGTGACCCCAAACTTTAGAACAGTAGTGTACTCCACAGGGGTTTCACAGATTTTTTTAGCTTTAGGTGGTGAAAATTTAAAAATTATTTTTTTTCCAATAATCTACAATTTTAGCTGAAAGTGTTTAATTTTTTACAAGGAATCCTGGAAAAAAGCACCCCAGATATTGTTGCATCAATTCTTTCAAGTTCGGCAATACCCTACATGTGTGTGTAAACTGCTGTTTGGGCGCATAACAGGGCGTACAAGGAAGGAGCGCTATTTGGCTTTTGCAACGCAGATTCTGGTGGGGCCATGTCGCATTTGCAATTCTGACAAAGTACCAGAACCCATTTTGGATTCAACACCTCTCATAGATCTCCTCTAGGAGTATATTGTGCATTTTGTTTGCACAGACGTTCCACAGTTCTTTTAGAATTAGGCCATGAAAATGGGGAGAACAAAACGCAATTTTGCTATCGTTTTTTGGCTCCAATTTTACAGCGTTCGCTGTGTGGCATAAGGGACATGGTACAATTACAATGATATACATATTATATTTTTTATGTTTTATTACTGTCAAACAATAGAAATGCGTTCATAAAAATTGCGTTTTTATGTCTTTATAATCTGCTAGCCATACGTTTTTTATTTTTTGTATACAGAGCTGAGCATGGGCTTGTTTATTGTGGGATGAGATGATGTTTTCATTGGTACCATTATGGGGTGCATATGACACTTCGAACTGACATTTTAATTGGTACCACTTTGGTGTTTATGTGAGTTTTTGATTGCTTTTCATTCCATTTTATGTGCTGCAGGATGAACTGCAATTCTGTGATTGTTTTTTTTAAGACATTCCCCGTGCGGGTTAATGACTAACGATCAAATTT
>JAODAL010026739.1:0-56198 GCA_025379985.1 Phyllomedusa bahiana | reverse complement strand
CACTTTATTAATGCCCATCAGTCTAACACCAAAACATTTCGGGCATTTGCCATTGAAAGAGTTCAGTTAGGTAAAAGAGGGGGCAATTTAATATATAAACTTAGAGACAAAGAGGCTCATTGGATAACCACATTAAATACGCTATGGCCCAAGGGACTTAATATTCGCAATGAGATACTCTATCACTATTACTTTAATAGTCCCATTCTTCTAGTGAGTAATACTGTACTTTGGTTCCTGTTCTTATATGTTTCCTAATATTTCAATTATGTCTCTGTTTATTTAGGTTGTGGTCCCTTTATGTCTGTTCTTTTTGTGATTTTATGGAGTGTTTTTAGTCACATATTTTTTGTAATTTGCGGTTGTGCATTTTTGTTATTCTTATCTTTGCTTGCTCTTCGTCGGCACGAGGTGGTGCGCGTGCGCGATTTCCGCTATGGATGGCTTTCTGGTTGCGGGTACAGGTGGTTGTTGCACCCTGCTGGTTGTATTTCCAGTGCGGTGTGCTGCTCTTGGCCCTGCGCGCTGTGGCCTATCTCGCGGCTTTGCGCATGCGCAGTCACTGACGTGATTCGACGTCAGTGCGCAGGCGCCTTTGTCACATACTTCAATGGGGTAGATCGCGGGCCGGTTTGCTACTTGGCGCCGCGCGTGTGCTCTCGTGGCTGCTTTTGCAGCTTCTGCGCAGGCGCTGGCGTCCAGTGCACCTTGCCGGCAGGAACCTCTGTAAGTCATGGCGGACAACGGGATTGATATGACCTCTGGTCCCGTCGCTTGCATCATTTAGCACAGGTGAGCCTTTTAATTGTTAATGAATATCTCTATTTAATACCCTCCATGATTACATGTGATAGGCTATGATGAAGGGGTAATTCCCCGAAACGCGTCGCCGTGCATTGTTTGCCTTGTGCCTGCGTGCTGCTTCACATTTTAATGATTCTTTAATAAAATTGGAATTTTTAATTGGCCATTTGGACTGCTGGACAACTTTTCGTTCCTATGTCTGTGTTCCTCTTGCCTGGAGGGTCCGTGCATCCTTTCATCTGGTGGTGAGCTGATATCTCTGCATTCTGTACACAGGAGGCTGTGTGACTGTTATATGGAGAGAGCACAGGATATAAGACTGTGTTATATGGAGGAAGCACAGGATATAAGACTGATATATGAGGGGATCTATGAGTTAAACTGTCAGTGATTACCCAGATCATTCACCTTAGAGCTGGAAGATGAATATAGAGCGAGCAACGCTTTCAGATAGCTGGTTTCAATTTCGTTTTTTCACAGCTCAGAGGGGAATGAACACAGAGTGTGCAGGCAGCCAATCACAGTACAGGGGGCGTGTCCAGGGACAGTTCCTGTCCAGGGGCGTGTCCCAACAGGCTAAATGAAATGTCAATCAGCCAATCACAGTGCAGGGGGCGTGTCCGGGGACAGTTCCTGTCCAGGGGCGTGTTCCAACAGGCTGAATGAAATGTTAGCCAGCCAATCACAGTGCAGGGGGCGTGTCCGGGGCGTTTCCCGACCGGGGGCTTTTCCCAACAGGCTGAATGAAATGTCAGCCAGCCAATCACAGAAAAGGGGGCGTTTCCCGACTAGCAGCTGCAAAAAATAGCTATTGATGCACAGAAAAGCTCATATCTGCTATACTAAGTGACTTAGGTAATGCAAACCAATTTCAAAAGTGCTTATTTGCTTTGTAGCGAGAAAACCCCTTTAAAGAAGCTTTTGTAAACCAAGGTCATAATAATAAAAAAACAACAGACACTCTCTTACTGATGATACTTGTAGATGAAATGTTATGCTTAAAGAAACATCACAGAAATCCTGTAATCTCAGTAGATTCATGCGGCGCCTGAATATGTCGGCTGCTTATTACAACAAGCTTTCAAAGATCAGAATAAGCGGATAAAGTGGCACAAGGGTCCTAAAGAGCCAACTCGTGTCCTTTGCTAGAACTGAAATGTAGCATTATTTGTGTACACAGTACGTCGCCGCCCAGATGATGCTTTCAAGATGGCAGTCACAGTAGGCGAGGGCACAGCACTCCATCGCCTTGTCAGCAGCACAGAGTCGTACCTTTCAGCAGAGAATGATTGGATAATTTGCATTGTATCCGGCCAACGATAATTGCGGCCGCTTATTGTAAAGGATTGGTTCTCGGACGTGATTAAAATGAACATGAGTCAGAAAGCCGTGGGGTCTAGAAACATGATATGTCTCAGGGCAGAGATTATTAGCAGCTGAAGACCATGACCTCAGGGCCAGAACATTCACAGCTTGTATACATCATAGGTGGCATTTAAAGTCATCTGGATCGCCAGTGCGGCAGCTCTCTTCACAAGCAATGGAGTTTGTGGGGCCTCTGTTGTTCCTCCAAAATTTAATATTCTTATTAAACTTTAAAGGGTTTAAACTTTATTTCTCTTTTTTTCCTTTTTTACTTTTAGAGGGAGACCCCTTTTTTTGCATTTTTGCATAAATTACATCCTTCCTCCACCATCTGTAAGATTCCTTCCTTCTCTCTCTGGTGCCAGATATGACGCTCTCCTGCCTCATCTGTGCACTTGTGACAACTCTTTTTTCTTTCGGGCGGTAAAAATCCCATTCCGTTTCTGTAGGGGAAATGTTTCTCTTTGAGGGTTTTTTTATAATCCCTTTCCCTCCTCCTTTTTTTGGAAACAGGTGTCCCCTTCTGTACTGGCATTTTCTTTCGTCCTTCCTCCTCTTTTACAGAGGGTGCCCATTTACCTTTCTGAAAAAGGAAAGATCCTGCCTCTTTTTTTTACGGGTTTTCCCTCATCCTCCCTATAGAGATTGAAACCCTACTTCAACCCCTTTTTTGAACGGGGTTTTTCCTACTCCCTTTTCTTTTTTTTTATAGGGGTTTTGCCGCCCCTTCCCCCCCCTCTTCAAACAGGGGTGCCTTCTCTTTTCCACAGGTTTTTTTTCCCCTGAAATCCTAAACCCTCTTTTTAAAACAGGTGGCCCTTTTCCCCTCTGTAGGGGGGGCCCCTTGTCCCCCTTCCTCCCTTTTTTTAAACAGGTTTTTGCCCTGTCCTTTCCCTTCCCTCTTCTGTACAGGGTCCCCTCCTCCCCCCTTTCTGTACGGGTTGTCCCCTGTCCTCTTTCCCCCCTCTTCTGTCGGGTGGGTCCCTCCTCCCCCCTTTCTGAAACAGGGGTGCCCTGTCCTCTTCCCCCCTTCTGTCCCGGTGTCCCGGGCCTCCCCCCGCCCTTTTTTCCTGTACGGTGTGCCGCCGCCCTCTTTTCCCTTTCCTTCTCTGTACAGGTGTGCCCTGTCCTCTTCCTCCCTCTTCTGTACAGGTGTGCCGCCGCCTCCTCCTCCCTCTTCTGTCCCGGTGGGGCCCTTTTTCCTCTTCCCCTCCCTTTTCTGTACAGGTTTTCCGCCCCCCTTTCCCCCCCTCTTCTGAAACGGGGTGGGGCCGCCTTTTTCCTCCTCCTCCCTTTTTCCGTAAGGTGTCCCCTGTCCTTTCCCCTCCCTCTTCTTTTAAGGTTTTTCCGCCCCCCCTCCGGGCTCCCTCTTCTTTTCAGGTGTCCTGTCCTTTTCCTCCCCCTTTTCGTACGGGTGGGGGCCCTGCCTTTCTTCCTCCCTTTTTTCTGTCCCAAGGGTGTGCCCTGTCCTCTTCCTCCCTCTTCTGTACAGGTGTGCCCTGTCCTCTTCCTCCCTCTTCTGTACAGGTGTGCCCTGTCCTCTTCCTCCCTCTTCTGTACAGGTGTGCCCTGTCCTCTTCCTCCCTCTTCTGTACAGGTGTGCCGCCGCCTCTTTCTCCCTCTTCTGTACAGGTGTGCCCTGTCCTCTTCCTCCCTCTTCTGTACAGGTTTGGGGCCCTGCCCTTTTTCCCCCCTCTTCTTTTCAGGTGGGGCCCTGCCCTCTTCCTCCCTCTTTGTAAGGTGTCCCCCTGTCCTCTTCCCCCCCTCTTCTGTACAGTGTGTGCCCTGTCCTTTTTTTTTTCCTCCCCTTCTGTACAGGTGTCCCCGTCCCTTCCTCCCCTTCCCTTTTCAGGTGTGCCCTGTCCTTTTCCCCCCTCTTCTGTTTTAGGTGTGCCCTCCCCCTTTCCCCCCTCCCTTCTTTTCAGGGTGACTGCCCCTTTCCTCCCTCTTCTTTTTCAGGTGGGGCCCCTGTCCTTTTCCCCTCCCCTTTCTGAAACCGGGTGTGCCCTGTCCTCTTCCTTCCTCTTCTGTACAGGTGTGCCGCCGCCGCCCCCCTCCCTCTTCTGTACAGGTGTGCCCTGTCCCCCTTCCTCCCTCTTCTGTACAGGTGTGCCCTTCCTTTTTCCTTCCCTTTTCTGTTCAGGTTTTGCCCGGGCCCCCTCTTCCTCCCTTTTCTGTTAGGGGTGTGCCCTGTCCTTTTTCCTCCTTTTCGGGTTTAGGGTGGGGCCCTGTCCTTTCCCCCCTTTCTGTAAAAGGTGTGCCCTGTCCTTTCCCCCCTTTCTTCTTTTCCCCGGGGTGCCCGTCCTCTTCCCCTTTCCCCCTCTTCTGTACAGGTGGGGCCCCGGGGGGCCTTTTCCTCCTCTTTTTTACAGGTGTGCCCTGCCCCTCTTCCTCCTTTCTTTGTACAGGGGTGCCCGGGTCCTTTTCCCTCCCTTTCTGTACAGGTGTCCCCTGCCCTTCCCCCCTCTTCTTACTGGTGGCCCTGTCCTTTTCCCCCCCTCTTCTTTACAGGTTTTATCTCCTTCCCCCCTTTTCTTTTCCGGTGTGCCCTGTCCTTTTCCCTCCCTCTTCTGAAACTGGTGTCCCCTGTCCCCCTTTCCTCCCTCTTCTGTACGGGTCCCCTTTGTCCTTTCCCCCCTTTCTTCTGTACGGGTGTCCCCCTGCCCTCTTCCTAACTTTTCTGTACAGGTGTCCCTGTCCTCTTCCCCCCCTCTTCTGTATGGGTTTTTGCCCTGTCCTTTTCCCTACCTTTTTCTGAAAACGGGTGTCCCTGTCCTCTTCCCCCCTTTTCCCTTGTCCCGGGGTGCCCTGCCCCTTTTTTCTCCCTCTTCTGTAGGGTTTGTCCCCTGTCCTTTTCCCCCCTCTTCTGTCGGGTTGTCCCCTTGTCCTCTTCCTCCCTTTTCTGTACGGTGGGGCCTGTCCTTTTCCCCTCCTCTTTCTGTACAGGGTGCCTGTTCCTTTTCCCTCCCCTCTTTGTACGGTTTGCCCTGCCCTCTTCCTCCCTCTTCTGTACGGGTGGGGCCCTTTGCCCTTTTTCCTTTCCCTCTTCTGTTTTGGTGTGCCCTGTCCTCTTCCTCCCTCTTCTGTACAGGTGTGCCCTGTCCTCTTCCTCCCTCTTCTGTACAGGTGTGCCCTGTCCTCTTCCTACCTCTTCTGTACAGGTAAAACCCTCCTTCCCCCCTTTTTCTTTTACTGGTGTGCCCTGCCCCTCCCCCCCAAACCTCTTCTGTACAGGTGTGCCCTGTCCTCTTCCTCCCTCTTCTGTACAGGTGTGCCCTGTCCTCTTCCTCCCTCTTCTGTACAGGTGTGCCCTGTCCTCTTCCTCCCTCTTCTGTACAGGTTTTATCCCCTTTCCCCCTTCTGAAAAAGGTGTGCCCCTTTTCCTTCTCTGTCCCTTTGTTTTTCCCGGCCCTTTTCTTCCTTCCCTCTTCTAAAACAGGTGGGGGCCCTTTTCCTTCCCCTTCCCTGTGTTCCCGGCCCCTTTTCCCCTTTCCCTCTTTTTTAAAAAGGGGGGTGTGACCTTTCCTTCTCTGTACTGGTGTTCCCTGTCCTCTTTCTCCCTCCTCTGTTTTGGTATGATCCCTTCTTTGTGCTCCCTCCTTTGTATAGGTGTCGAGATCTGTTATGTCTCAGAAAGTGGTCTTGATTAGCCACAATCCAGTAGGCACTAGTTTTTTAACCTTTAACATCCGTATGGAGAATAGTCTTATACCTGCCCCACTGCAGGGGTCGCTGGAGCAAGAAAAGGGGAAAGAAAGGGGTATGTTCACACGGCGTGTTGAACAAAACGTTTTTTGATGCCTGTTTTGGACCCGGGCCTGTGGGGACCCTAAATGGACCCAAACACGTTTTCAAAAAAATAGCAGGTGTTTTTCATTTGATTTTACTTAAAAACTTTTTTAAAACCCGAGGTTTCCGTCGATCGTGTCTAAATTGTGTCTTTCGGATGTTCCAAAAATTTGCATGTCAATTCTTTTTGGGGAAAAGGGCGCAACTGGCCCTTTTTAAAATTTTATTGGGGTGCGATCCTGCTGCACCCCAAACCCCGCACGGGCATGTTGATACATTTTGGGAAATCCATTTAGGACCCCCGATCGTTTGCTGCTTTTTTGGATCCCAAATTTTCGGATCCAACACAGATCCAAATTCGGATCCAAAAACAACGTTTAAAACCCCCGACTTTGATCTCTTTTTTAGTACAGTTTGCTTCCCCCTCCCCCTTTTCCCTCTATAAAAAGTATGGTCCATACACCCCCTATGTACCTATATGCTTCTCTGATACCTTCCTCCTCTCCCTTCCTCTATACATGTATGGTCCATACACCCCCTATGTTCCTTAAAAGTTTTCTCTGTCCCTTTCCCTCCTCTCCCTTTCTCAAATAAAAGTATGGCCCAAAACCACCCCCTATTTTCCCTATATGCTTTCTGATATTTTCCTCCTCCCCCTTTTCCCTCTATACATGTTTGGTAAATAAAACCCCTGGGCACCTTTTATCCCTTCTCTGAAAACCTTTTCCTCCTCTCCCTTCCTCTTTCCCAGTAGGGTCCTTAACCCCCCCTTTAGGGTACCATTGCTTCTCTGATCCCTTTTTTCCTCCTCCCCCTTTTCCCTTTTAAAACATGTATGGTCCATACACCCCTATGTACCTATATGCTTCTCTGATACCTTCCTCCTCTCCCTTCCTCTATACATGTATGGTCCATACACCCCTATGAAACCTAAAACCTTCTCGGGTCCTTTCCTCCTCTCACCTTCCTCTTTTTCTTTGTATGGTCCATACACCCCTATGTACCTATATGCTTCTCTGATACCGTCCTCCTCCCCTTCCTCTATACTTTGTAGGGTTCCATACACCCCTATTTCCCTTTATATATTCTCTGATCCCTTTCCCCCTCCCCCTTCCTCTTACATTTTAGGGTTTCCATACACCCCCCTGGGTCCCTTTATATGTTCTCTGATCCCTTCCTCCTCTCCTTTCCCTTCGGGTTATGGTCCTTTAAAACCCCTATGTACCCTTTAAAATGCTTCTCGGTTATTTTTCCCCCCTTCCCTTCCTCTATACATGTATGGTCCATACACCCCCTATGTACCTATATGCTTCTCTGTTTACCCCTCCTCCCCATTCCTCAAATAAATGTATGGCCCCTACACCCCTATGTACCAAAAAGTTTCTTTTGATACCCCCTCCTCTCCCTTCCTCTTTTACATGTAGGGTTTCCATACACCCCTATTTTACCTATATACTTTTTCTAAAAACCTTCCTCCCCCCCCCTTCCCCCTTTACAGGAATGGTCCAATACCCCCTATGTCCCTATTTTGTTTCCCCTTGATCCCTTTCCCCCCTCCCCCTTCCTCTAAACATGTATGGTCCATTACCCCCTATGTCCCTAAAAGCTTCTCGGGTTTCCTTCCTCCTCCCTTTCCCCTCTATAAAATGTTTTTGGTCCATACACCCCTATGTACCTATATGCTTCTCTGATACCGTCCTCCTCCGCCTTCCTCTATACATGTATGGTCCATACACCCCTATGTACCTATATACTTCTCTGATACCTTCCTCCTCTCCCTTCCTCTATACATGTATGGTCCATACACCCCCTATGTACCTAAATCCCCTTCCTGATCCTTTTCCTCCTCCCCCCTTCCTCTTTACGGGTAGGGTTCCTACCCCCCTTTATTTTACCTTTTAAAAAATTCCTGATACCTTCCCTCACCTTTTTCCTCTATACATGTAGGCCCCATACCCCCCTATGAAACCTATATAATTCTCGGGATCCCTTTCCCTTTCCTCTCCCTTCCTCTTACATGAAAGGGTCCATAACCCCTATTTTCCTATATAATTCTTTTTAAAACCCTTTCCCTCTCCCTTCCTCTATACATGTATGGTCCATACACCCCTATGTACCTATATGCTTCTCTGATACCTTCCTCCTCTCCCTTCCTCTATACATGTATGGTCCATACACCCCTATGTACCTATATGCTTCTCTGATACCTTCCTCCTCTCCCTTCCTCTATACATTTTAGGGTTTCCATAAAACCCCCTCTGTACCTATATACTTCTCTGATCCCCCCTCCTCTCCCCTTCCCTCTATACTTTTTGGGGTACATACCCCCTTTTACCTTTTAAAATTTCTCTGATCCCTTTCCTCCCCCCCCTTCCTCATACATGTATGGCAAATAAAACCCCATGTACCTATATTCTTCTCTGATAACTTCCTCCTCTCCCTTCCTCTATACATGTATGGTCCATACACCCCTATGTACCTATATGCTTCTCTGTCTTCCTCCTCTCCCTTCCTCTATACATGTATGGTCCCTTTACCCCCCCTATGTACCATTTGATTTTTGGGATCCCTTCCTCCTCTCCCTTCCTCTATACATGTATGATCCATACACCCCTATGTACCTAAAATATTTCCTGTTTCCCTTTCCTCCTCTCCCCCTTCCTCTTTACATGAATAGGTCCATACCCCCCCCTATGCCCTTTTATACTTCTCTGATACCTTCCTCCTCTCCCTTCCTCTATACATGTATGGTCCATACACCCCTATGTACCTATATGCTTCTCTGATACCTTCCTCCTCTCCCTTCCTCTATACATGTATGGTCCATACACCCCTATGTACCTAAAATTTCTCAAATACCTTCCTCCCCCTTCCCTTCCCTATACTTTGTATGGACCAAAACACCCCTATTTCCCCTATATGCTTCTCTGTTTCCCTTCCTCCTCCCCCTTTTCCTCTATCCCGTATGGTCCTTTTACACCCCTATTTACCATATGTTTTCTTGATCCCCTTTCCCCCTCAACCCCTTCCTCTATACATGTATGGTCCTTACACACCCCCCTTTTGGTCCCTATTTGCTTTCTGATCCCCTTTACTCACCCTTCCTAATTCATGTATGGCCCATAACCCCTTTTTCCCCTTTATCCCTTCTCTGATCCCTTCCTCCTCTCCCTTCCTTTTACATTTTATGGCCCCTACCCCCCTATTCCCTAAAAGTTCTCGATACCTTCCTCCCCCACCCTTCCTCAAAACATTTAGGGCCATACACCCCTATGTACCAAATTTTGCTTTTTCTAAAATTACCTTCCTCCTCACCCTTCCTCTATACATGTATGGTCCATACACCCCTATGTACCTATATGCTTCTCTGATACCTTCCTCCTCTCCCTTCCTCTATACATGTATGGTCCATACACCCCTATGTACCTATATGCTTCTCTGATACCTTCCTCCTCTCCCTTCCTCTATACATGTATGGTCCATACACCCCTATTTTTCCCTTTATGCTTTTTGATACCTTCCCCCTTTCCCCCTTTCCCTTTTTTACATGTTTGGTCCATACCCCCTATGAAACCTAAAATACTTCTTATACCTTCCTCTTCCCCCCTGTGATTTCTGCCTCTGCCGTGGTTCATGAACGATGGAGTCCCTTCCTTCCTCGCACATGTGACTGCTCCTCATTCAGTGATACATTTATGGACTCTCTCTGCAGTTTTAATGAAATACTCCAAAGCTTTTCTCTCCCACTTGCAGACATCCCGCCAGCTGCAGAGACATGCTAATCAGAAGCTGAAATGACTCGCATTCACAACACCTTTTGTCTGTTCAAATAGGCAATTACCTCAAAATTAAAGGCTCCTTTAATGGAAAAATGAAAAAAAAAACTGCAGCCCAAATTGTTCTAAAGACAAGAAGCCACGGTGATTGAGTGCCGAGTGTTCTTCTTTATTTCCATATAGATACAATTCTCCACAACCTGTTATCATAAAGGGAATAATTCAGAGCATACGGAGATTTCCAAAACAATACAGCCGAGTCCATAAAAAACCAACCAAGAGAAGGATGAAAAGTACATGTAGTCCCAGGCACAGTTCACAAGAGGCAACAGTGATGCGTAGCCAGAGACACGATTAAGAATTCCAGTCTGGGTTGTAAATGAATGAATTACTTAAAGTGAACCTGTCACATAGATTATGCCCCCCTTGCTGGGGGCAGCACAAGCTAGTGTCAGACCTGCTGTTTCCAGCGCTGTGTCCCTTATTCTGTAAGATGCTGCAGTTTTCGAGTATTTAATGCTCAAATCTGCAGTTTTCAGCCAGAAAACTGTCATTCGAAGAGTCAGTTTTTTTTCAAACCCCGCCCACCTGAGGCTAGCCCCGCCCACCTCAACTGATAAACCTATTACTTTGAATGGGTAGAAACATGTGAATAACTGCCAGGTGGGCGGGGCTAGCCTTTGGTGGGCGGGGCTACCACCTGCTCATGAATAAGATTTGAGGGGTAAATGCTCTAAAACTCCAGCATCTTACAGAATAAGGGGCACAGCGCTGGAAACAGCAGGTCTGTCACTAGTATGTGCTGTCCTCAGCAAGGGGGACATAATCTATGTGACAGGTTCCCTTTAAGGCAGATTACAGAACTCCATGACTGTGAATGTATACAGTGTATTTTCTGTGTACAGCGCTGCAGTCTATGTCAGCACTATATCACTATAGGGAAATGTATTATCCCATGAGTCCTTTTATAGCAGTATCATTGCGGGTTCCACAGCTAAGAAGGGGTATGTCCTAGTGTTCACCAGATGCAGCTAAGGACAGTGTTTAAGTGGATTAAGGTTAGGTATAAGTAGTAGAGATTGATCACAAACCCCAGACCTTGGAGAGCAGGTAGCTGAAAAGTAGAGAGAACCCTGTGAATATTTGTATCCACCCATTCTCCCCAGAACAGCAATTAAAGTGAATGAGATACTAAGTAATACCCCCCAAATTATACTATGAAATCCAAGGCTTTCTTGTACTACATTGTAAAGGAACGCTTGGCTGTTTCATTAAAAGGAACCGATCAAGTGATTTTTTTTTGCCCTTTTTCTGAGAGCAGGATATGTAGGGCGAGAAGGGGCCTGTGATATATAGGGTATGTGATAGAGGAGAAAGCTGAGCTCGTTATTATAGGGTTTTATTAGAGGAGAGGGGGTGAGCTTTTGATATATGGGGGTTCTTTGACAGGGGAGAGAACTGAGCTCTGTAAACTTTGGGGTTATAGGGTAGAGGGGGAAAAGGGCTGAGCTCTGTGATTTTAAAAGGGGTTTAAAAAGGATAAGGAGGGGACGGAGCTCTGGTTTTATGGGGTTTTATCTGATTTTAGGAAAAGAGATGAGCCCCTGTATTTATGGGTTATTGATAGGGGAGAGGAGCTGAGTTTCTGTGTTTATATAGGGTTATTTTTTTTAAGAGGGAGAAGCGGACCCTCTTTATTTATAGGGTTTTATGATTGAGGAGAGAAGCTGGCCCCGTGATATAAAAGGGGTTAAATAAATAGGGGGGGGGGGAATGAGCTCTTTGTGATATTGGGTTTCTTTGAAGGGGGAGGGAAGCTGAGCTCTGTAAAACATAGGGTTATATGAAAAGAGGAAAAAGAAGTTTAGCTCTGTAAATATATGGGGTTATATGCCCGAGGGAGAGGAGCTGGGGCCCCTTTTGATATTAGGGTTTTTTGTTTGGGGGAGAGGGGCTAAAGCCTGGTATTTAGGTTTTATGATAGGGGGAGAGAAGCTGACCTCTTTTGATATATGGGGTTTTTTTGTGATAGAGGAGAAAAGCTAGCTCTGATTTAAAAGGGAAAAATTGATAGAGGAGAGGAGCGAGCTCTGGATATATGGGGTTAAAGAAGGGGAGAAAACCCTGAGCTCTGTGTTTAGTAAGGTTTTGTAAATAGAGGGGGGAAAAATGACCCTTTGTGAAATATAGGGTTATATTATTGGAGAGAAGCTGAGCTCTGTGACATAGGGGGTTATATATGATTAGAGAAAGGAGATGACCCTTTTGTGATATTTGGGGTTTATATAAATAGGGGAAAGGGAGGGTTGGCTCGGTGATTATGGGGTTTAAATTTTGATGGGAGGGGGAGAAGCGGAGCTCTGGGATATATGGGGTTATTTGATAGAGGGGAAAAATTGAGCTCTGTGTGTTTGGGGGGTTATAGGGGAATTGAGAACCTGGCCTGTAAATTTTATGGGGTTTATATGTTAGAGGGGGCTGAGTCTTGTGATATATGGGGTTTTTATATAAATTGAGGAAGGGAAAGCTGGGGCTTTTGGAAATATAGGGTTTTTTTTGAAAAGGGGAGGAGCTGACCATCTGTGTTTACTTGGGGTTATATGATAGAGGGGGAGGAGCTGGTTTGGGTGAAAAAAATAGGGTTATATGTTAGAGGAAAAGCACCCGGATCTGTGATATATAGGGTTATATGATAGAGGAGAGAAGCTGACTCTGTGAAATATAGGGTTATATGATAGAGGAGAACTGAGCTCTGGGATATATAGGGTTTTTATGATAGAGGATTGGAGCTGAGTTCGTGTTATATAGGGTTATATGAAAAAGGGGGAAAAGAAGCTGAGCTCTGTGATAAAAGGGGTTTTTAAATGGATAGGGAAAGAGGAGCGGAGCTCTGTGATTTATATGGGTTATATTTTTTTGGGAAAGCAAAATTTTGATTTAAAAAGCTAAGAAAATTGTGAAAGTAAGCTGGAAGTAGTGGCCGATCCTCCCCCAAAAATTTCTGTATGGGGGGTTGGGGGTAAGCGGGAAATTTCGTTTATTTTAAAAAAGGGGGTTGTGCCAAAAATTTGACTTTAAAAAGCCGGGGTGGTTTAAAAATTTTTTGTTTCAAAACGGGGGAATTTAAGAATCTCAATTTTTTTTAAAGTTTTGTAATTTTTAATAAAATGCTTTTTTAAGGGTTTTTCCATTATTGTTATATTTTTTAAAGCAGTGGTGGCCCTGGAAACGGAATGGGGGTGTATATGATATATAAAATGCTGCTTTTTGTCAAATTTTTTGGGTTTTTTTTTGTCCCACCCTTTCTCTTGATGTTTGGGACCAAAAGTTTTTCAAGGGGGATTAAGATCGGGGGAGTTTCCAGGCCAGGGGCCCAAAATTTCTTATGTTTGGGTTCCCTACCCCCATTTAGGTTACTCCTTTTGCTTTATGGAAAGGGTTTGCTCCTTTCATGCGGGAAAAGGCATTGTTGATCACCAAATGCTCTGGAGGGTTGGGAAAATGTTCCCTTTTTGGAGGTTTTTTGGTCCCATTTTTTTATTCATGGATGTGTTTTTAGGCAAGACGTTAGAGACCCGGTTTCCCCTTGGGCTGGGGAAGCAACCCCCCCACCTGAATGGTTTCGGGAGGGTTTTTCATTTGGGCAAGGGGAAAAGGGATGGGGGTATCGCCACCTTTGTCTTCTCCGAAAAAAGGGTTTTCCGATGTTCCAAACATTGGGGAAAGGGGATTCATCAGAAAAAAAATGATTTTTCCCCCAGTCCTCAGCAGCCCACTCCCTGTACCTTTGCGGGAATACAGTCTGCCCCTGAGGGTTTTTTCGGGAGAAAGGGGGTTTTCTTGCTGCCCTTTCCTTGACACCCCGGGCCCCCTTGCTCCAGGGAGTCTCCCCCTCCCCAGTGCTTGCAGATGCCCAAACCACCCCTGGCCCTTCCCCCGGGCCTTTCCTGAGCAAGTCTGCACGGGGTGTAGCCCGATTCCGAAGCTGAAACACTTTTAAGGGGAGGGGGTCCGGGCGCTTGCTGGTCTTTTTTTGGGGCGCCCTGGACCCTTTTTGGCAAAAAATGGAACCTATCCCCTTGAATTCCTTGTTGTGCGATAGATTGTTGACGAGGTGCAATCTTTCAAAGCTGCGAAAACTTTTTCCCTGTTGGGCCCCCAGTTTTTTTTGCAGTGAAAATGATGTGCACGTGTTTTTTTAGAGATAACCAGGGTTAACAAAGAAAAAAAAAAAAAAAAAAAAAAAATAAAAAAAAAAAAATTTGGCCCCAGAAACCGGGCCCCCTTTTAAAGTGTCCGTGGGTGTTTCTTACAAAAATAAAGACAGATTGATCCCCGGGCCCTGCCCTCACCCAAACCCCACCTGTTTTAAAATGGGGGGGGGCAATCACAAAAACCGATGTTAGTTTGGTCCTTTTAAAGGCTATTTCCCAAAAACTCGGTTTAAAATTTGGGGGCCCCGAAATTTAGGGACGTTTTTACGGACTATTTACGTCCGCAAAAAACGCCCCAAAATTCGTTTAAAATTATGTGTCACAAAGTTTTGGCGCAAAATTTCCCGGCGGTCGAAAATTTTTACATTCCCCATTCTTTACAAGGGGGGGATTTACTTTGCGAAATACGCCCAAAAAAGTGGAAAAGGGGGGGATTTAAATTTTTTCGATCGTTTTTACGGGAAGTAATTTACGCCCGGCAAAAAACTTATTAAAAAATACCCCTTTCCTTGTAAAAACCGAAGCGTTTTTAAAATTGGAATAAATGCTAATCTAATTGTTCATGATTTTGAAACGTATTTCGGGATTGTATTTGCGGCGTAATTACGTCCAAAAATACCCCCCCGAAAAAAGCCGTGTGAACATTGCCTAAGGAGGCCCTTAAATTGAATGGAATGGGGTTTTGGGGGGAAAAAATTCTTTTTCTAGGAAACAATTGACTTTGAAATTTTAAATTGCTTTTTGGGCTAAACCCATCTTTATAACATTCTGGGTATTTTGACAAATTGAATTATAAAACCTGATGCAGGAGACTTAGTAAGAATTAACATTTGTATCATTCTCAAAACTTTTGGCCATGACTGTACACGTTTCATCTAGAATTGTGGTTAGTGACTGATTTGTCCCATTGTGGTCAGTCCTAGACATAACACAGATATCATACTGTATAAAGCTGAATGTACACACATGTATGTGATTATGCAGATCACTGTAGGGTATCCACTAACCTGTCCTGACACACTGACCATAGGTGGCCGAGGACTTGTCCCCACTGTATAAGTGCTCGTGTTCTACTATATAAAACCACCATTCCTCCATCTGACATGTGATAGGAGTTTGTTGAAGCAGCAGCATATGGTGATCCGCCAGAACAACTTGTCTCGCTCGCCGTCATGTGGGAAGCTGCAGGAGACGTCAGTGATGTGTGTGAAGTTAGAGATCTTGCGGCTTGAGCCTGACTGTCTGGGATTCTGTCTGCTGCTTCTCTCCTCCTCAGCAGCCCACTATAATCCTCGCTGGGAGGGGGCGACGGGTCTGCGCTCGCCTCTCACCCGACACATTGCAGGATAAGGGGTTAGCGGCAGCGCTCTGCATCTTGGCTATCATCCTGGGCCAGATGCATCTGCAACGTATTCTTCATAGCACGGATAATTGTGAAGGCGTCAGCTCATCACCACCGCTCAGTCTGCAGGAAGACAAATGCTGGAATAACAAGTGGCTCAGTGGTTAGCATTGTTGTCTTGCAGCGCTGGGGTCCTGCGAGCAGAGCTAACCAGAGACAACATCTGTACAGGGTGTGTTCTCCCTGCATTTTCCCCACTTTCCCATATGCCAAACATGTTAATGTTATTTGGCCTTCTATAAAACGGACCCTATTGTGTATGTGCTTAAAAGGGTTGTCTCACTACAGGGATTGCTGCTTTTTAGATTAAAGATCTTGCAAATACAAGTCACTTTGCAATATGTGTCCATTAACAGTGTCCTACCTATTCCTAGATATCTCCTCTTGTATGGGCTGCATCAGCTCCTCAGGTCGCTATAGCTACAGACCTGTTCCCTCTCTCCTGATAGGCTGCCAGCACTGGTTGCTATAGCTACAGACCTGTTTGATCTTTCCTGATAGGCTGCCAGCACTGGTTGCTATAGCTACAGACCTGTTTGATCTTTCCTGATAGGCTGCCAGCACTGGTTGCTATAGCTTCAGACCTGTGTGATCTTTCCTGATAGGCTGCAGCACTGGTTGCTATAGCTACAGCCCTGTTTGATCTTTCCTGATAGGCTGCCAGCACTGGTTGCTATACCTACAGACCTGTTTGATCTCTCCTGATAGGCTGCCAGCACTGGTTGCTATAGCTTCAGACCTGTTTGATCTTTCCTGATAGGCTGCCAGCTCTGGTTGCTATAGCTACAGACCTGTTTGATCTTTCCTGATAGGATGCCAGCTCTGGTTGCTCTAGCTACAGACCTGTTTGATCTTTCCTGATAGGCTGCCAGCACTGGTTGCTATAGCTTCAGACCTGTTTGGTCTTTCCTGATAGGCTGCTATAGCTACAGACCTGGTGTCCTCGTCACTGCAGGCCAGTAGTAACCAGTAAAAGCCAGTAAACACGCCCCTGAATTCAAAAATGAAACTGAGAAAACAGGAATGAGGTTAGATGAATCGATGTAGTGAGAAAACCCCTTTAAAGGAGTATTCTCACCACATTGATTAGCTTTAAACATGTTGGCAAAGGTAAATAAAGACTATTACCAAATACATTGCTGTTCTGATTTTGCTTCTCTTAAGAGCCAGAACAGTCCTTATCTCTGGCTTGTACATATAAGCTTCTCTAGACTACTGAGCACATCTCTCTGCTCTTGCAGTGGCCGGGATGGAGCGGTCACTCCTTCCTGTATCTTATCAGCAGCACAGCAGCTCGTTTATGTTTCTTACTGACTAGTGTTAACCCTTTTGAGCTCTGTAGCCTAGTGCCCTGCTGATTAAACCCCTTCTAACAGGCTCAGCTAGAAATAACAGAGCTGATATGTCAATCATTTTTCTGTAGAACCCTCCCCATGGGCACTGAACAAGAGGTCGGGATGTCTGAAAGCTGGTGTTTTAAGAGCAGAGATGGGAAAACCAATTTAAGATAGGAAATTAAGGCTCATAAGAGGACAGGGACCGGGGTGAGTGTGAAAGGGATTATCTGCCTTTGACAATTCTGCATCCTTTGATAGTAAGATAATGGCAAAGTGTCCTCCTACTTAGACTCTCAGTAATCAGCTGTGATCTATGAGGAAACCTGGCAGTAAGTGTTCAGTTTCTCTGCAGCGCCTCCGCAGGGCATGTAAAGCATTACACAGAGCTCATTCATATGGGTTGTCTGTGAGATACAGGTGAGGACAGGTCCTCTAGGGCGAGAGACCCTACCTGTAGCCTGTCTTTGGCCAAGAGATAAGGAGCCTCGAGGACCACACCATTAATAGGTAGAAATCTCCTGTAAGTCATATGTGAAGAAAGTACATTTTAGAGGAAGTAATACTTGTATAGCTGTCACCACCAAAACAATAACAACTCATTAACACAAGCGTTTTAGTCCCAAAATTTAGAGTTGGTCTTGATTTCAACCAGTCTGATATCCTCCACTTGTTGGCAATTGAGGACAAATGCACAATGGTGCCTATGTGGGTGACTGGAGGGATAAATATTTTGCATATTTACATACTTTTATCCATTATTACATTAGATATGTCATAATTGCTGTCTCTGAGCCTGAAACCTGAAGAAAGGATTCATCTCGGGGTAAGAACTTATGTCCGTCCTGGACTTATTGTATAGTTCATGACCATAGATCACATATACAACTACAGTATCTGCCACTCAGCATTGAGGAGAGGTACAGCAGCTCTCCTAGCAGAAGACATGATAGACTAGATGCTTGATTGCATGATGGGATTAGACCTAATCCTGGACCATGGATAATACACTCGCCTCTAATACATACAAGAATGCTGAATACTTCTCTGTATAAATACCTTTTGACTGGAAGTGTCCTTTAAGAGCCATTATTCATTACTGATGGAGGCAGCTACACAAGAAACAATTACTCCATTAATCTTCATGCAACAATCTGTCAGCCAACACAGCTGAAGCCCAATGTATGAGGGGGGGGGGCAACATGTTACAGGCCTATGTCTGGTACCTGAGTGCAATTAAAATGACCATTATATGTATGATTATAATACAAGAACAAATGCAGGGATGAACATTTGCATTACCCCAAAGCATTGCTGCCCTATTACATAGCCTATGGAGACTTGCATGCACTATTACATAGCCTATGGGGACTTGCATGCACTATTACATAGCCTATGGGATTTGCATGCATATTACATAGCCTATGGGGAACTTGCATGTCTCTATTAACATAACATGGGAGACTTGCATGTACTATTACATAGCCTATGGGATCTTGCATGCACTATTACATAGCCTATGGGGACTTGCATGCACTATTACATAGCCTATGGAGACTTGCATGCACTTTTACATAGCCTATGGGGACTTGCATGCACTATTACATAGCCTATGGGGACTTGCATGCACTATTACATAACCTAGGGAGACTTGCATGCACTATTACATAGCCTATGGGATCTTGCATGCACTATTACATAGCCTATGGAGACTTGCATGCACTATTACATAACCTATGTGGACTTGCATGCACTATTACATAGCCTATGTGGACTTGCATGCACTATTACATAACCTATGTGGACTTGCATGCACTATTACATAGCCTATGTGGACTTGCATGCACTATTACATAGCCTATGTGGACTTGCATGCACTATTAGATAGCCTATGTGGACTTGCATGCACTATTACATAGCCTATGGGATCTTGCATGCACTATTACATAACCTAGGGAGACTTGCATGCACTATTACATAGCCTATGGAGTCTTTCATGCACTATTACATAGCCTATGGAGACTTGCATGCACTATTACATAGCCTATGGGGACTTGCATGCACGATTACATAGCCTATGGGGATTTGCATGCACTATTACATAACCTATGTGGACTTGCATGAACTAATACATAGCATATGTGGACTTGAATGAAATATAAAATAGCCTATTGTGACTTGCATGAACTATTACATAACCTATGTGGACTTGCATGCACTATTACATAGCCTATGTGGACTTGCATGCACTATTACATAACCTATGGGGACTTGCATGCACTATTACATAGCCTATGTGGACTTGCATGCACTATTACATAGCCTATGTGGACTTCCATGCACTATTACATAACCTATGGGGACTTGCATGTACTATTACATAGACTATTACATTACTGCTAGACAGTTTTCATACATAAGGCCCCATGTGAAACGAGCCTAAGAGTAAAGGTCCTATGAACCAGAGCAGTGGATAGAGGGGGTGCTATATTTGGCACTGGACGCCTTAGCTGGTGCTATTTACTAATCTATGTTATACAATGCAATTTATTTCCTACCCACTGCTATGTAGTTAGTAAATAAACTTCTCCATTGGAAGAACCGACCCATAAACATCACTCAACCTGAAACTCATGCAAAGCTAATCCAATCTTCTTGTGCAAGTAGTCTCAGGACGGCGGCTGGGTGCACATTTCGATAACACATATCCAATTTCTACCAGTTGACAGCTACACAAACCCCCTAAATGTTTTTTCCAAATGAGCAAATTTTCTGCCTAAAAAAACAACTAAAAAATGACAACACCAGATGCCTTTAACACAACATTTGGTGAACAGGCGAAACAGCTTCCTTCTGTAAATAAATCGCACAACCCGCGTAGTATCAAATCCCAGATCTAGAAAATCGCTCATCAGCAAAGTGAGCTGACAGGACGATTAAACACGGGGGCAGATGCGAGAGGCGTCTTTAAAACATTAAATGCAGTAATAAAATGAAAGAGAGATGTGCAAGCACATCCTGTTGTTCCAGGCAGCCGGAGGAGAGCGACTTATCTGCACGCCATCCAATCAACTCCAAGCTAAGCAGGAAATTAAATGCACAGACACCCGACGGGAGTTAATACAAAAAAATTGGATTTGTAGCAGTTATCTGTGGCCAGGACTGAGCCTGCTACCGCGTGTTGGGGAGATGTGCAATTAGCAAGCCCAATGCTGGACAGCAACCATGGTGTCATTATTCCACTAGCGCTGCCTACGCCTCAATCATTGACAGCAGTTTTTATTTGACTTAATTAGTAGATGAAGGTTTTTTTGTTGTTATACTGGGCAAAATATATTATTTGCAGATTTGCAACTAAATCCTGCATAGTTATTGCAAACACAGCGCCCCCCTTAGTGATGATTTAAATAAATAATACCCCGCCAAGGGCAAATCATATTGACTCTCATTTACGATTACTGTCTAAAAGTTAAAGGGGTGTTCAGGGACTTAGAAAAGCTTGTTTATCCTATGGAGCATGATTAGAAATAGAAAAAAGAAGCCTACTCACCTCCGTGACGCTCCCGTTTGTGCATTAACGGTGCAGCATAGTCGAGAGTCCATGTTCACGTGCTGTGTGCAGCCATCACAGGCCACAGACGTAAACATGCAACATGACACGCTTCTGGCCTGTGATTGGCTCACCATAGCACAGTGAATTGATGGAACGGTCACGGTGCAGCCGGGATGTACAGGCCGGCCACTGGGACGGAACGGAAGCGTCATGGAGGTAAGTAGGCTTCTTTTTTTTTTTATTATTATTTCTAATCATGCCCCATAGGACAAACATGCTTTTCTAAGCCCCAAAACACCCATTTAAAGGGGTTGTCTCACTACATCGATTCATCCTACCTCAGTTTTGTTTTCTTGGTTTCATTTTTGAATTCAGTGTTTGGCTTTACTGGCTACTTCTGCCCTTCAGTGATGAGCTGTGAGGACACCTGGGTCTGTAGCTATAGCCTGACAATAAATGGCAGCTATCAGGAGAGAAACGGACCAGGTCTGTAGCTATGCGACCTGAGGAGCTGATGCAATGCCCATACAAGAGGATATCTAGGAATAGGTAGGACACTGTTAATGGAAAATATTGCAAAAGGGACTTGTTTTTGCCAAGATCTTTATTAAAAAAGCAGCAATTCTTTGTGAGTAAGCACAACCCCTTTAAAGAGGAACTGTCACATAGTTTTTTGCCCCCTTTGCTGAGGACAGAACAAGCCAGTGTCAGACCTGCTGTTCCAGCGCATGTGCCCCTTATTCTGTAAGATGCTGGAGTTTTCATGTATTTAATGCTCAAATCTGCAGTTTACAGCCAGAAGAGTCATTCGACTCTGATAGACCTGACAGAGTAACAAAGGTTCAGGTTGAGGGGCACTAGGGATGAGTCGACACTAATATTAATAATTTCCGCTTTATCATTCAATAGAGTATTTTGTCATGGGCACAAAAACACAGTGAATTTTAGGAAGGCTAATTTTTTTCTTCTTAGGGAGGCCCTAAACGTTATTGATGGGAACAATGTGTTTAAATATGGCAGAACTAGTAATTAATGGGGGATATTTTTAAAAAACATCTAGGCTACCTCTGGTTGAGAGGTACTTACCTTATGGTACATAAAAAAATTAGAACAGGAAAAACCCAATGTGATCAAAAGGGATGTAAAAGAGGCACTAAAAACAATAAGAAAGCGTTTCAGCTACTAAAAAAGCGAGGGCAGTGAAGAGGCCTGAAGAAGATATAGGGAAGAAAATAAAGTGTGTAAAATAAGATAAAGGAAGCAAAGCTGGAGAACCGGAAGAAGACATATAGCTATAGAAAGTGTAAAGCTAACCCCAAACTATTTTTTAACTATATTAATAGTAAAAAGATTAAAACAGAAAATGGTTGGCCCTTTGGAAAAATACTGAAAGGGGAGAGAACCGTTAGAGGGCGATGAGAAAAAGCAAAGGCTATATTAACAATTTTTTCTCCACTGTATTTAGAGAGGGGATGTGCTTTTACTTTGAACAGAGGATGAGGTAAAACTCCAAGACTTAAATGTTTCTTGTTAACCCAGGATAGAAGTGCAGCTCCGTGATTAGGAAGATTAAAATAGACAAATCCCGCCAGGTCCAGATGGCTACACCCACGTGTCCTATGGGAGTTAGAAGTGATGTCATAAGATAGGCCCCCTATCTTATTTTTCATGGACTGTCTAATAACGGGTATGTCCCATAAGGATTGGCGCATAGCAAATGTGGTGCCAATATTCAAAAAAGGGGTCCAAAAAGTGATCCAGGAAGGAAACTATAGCCAGGTAAGCTTAACCTCTGTTGTAGGTAAAATGTGTTGAAGGTTTCTCAGAGATGCATCCTGTGTATCTCATGAAAATAAATGTATAAACGAGTTCCTAGCATGGAGTCGGTATGAAGATTGTCCTGTCAGACTAATATCATCAGTTCTATGATGGAAATGGTCAGTGCTAGGCAGGACGGGTGAGGCACTGGATGTCATATATCTGATTTTTCTAACAGCATTGATACGGTGCTGCCACATATAAGGTTGGTCTAAAAAATTGAGAATGCTTGGAATGGGGGAAAATGTGTGCTAATGTGGGTAAGCAACTGCTCACTGATAGAAAGAAAATACATAGGGTAGTAATTAACGGTACATACTCAAAAGGGGGGGGGGGGAAAAAAAAAAAAAAAAATCTTGGACCCTGTACTAGTGGGTACCCAAGGGTCAGTAGTGGGCCCTATCCTCTTTAACATTTTCATTAATGATCTTAACACAGGGATTACACAGTAAGAATATCGATCTTTTGCAGATGATACTAAGCTCTGGTAAAGTAATCAACACAATAGAGATAATATGTAATTACCCAAAGGCGATCTGGTTAAGTTAGGAGGGCGCTGGGCGGGGATAATGGCAGATGGGTTTAACACGATAAAATGCAAGGTTATGCACATGGGGAAGAGTAATCCATTACATGTTTACATGCTGTTAAAAAAGGGAAAAAAAAAAACACTGGTAAAAGTGACATGAGAAGAAGGACTTGGGAATCCTGGTGGACAGTTAAACGTAATTGTTAGCAGCCTCAGTGTCAGGCAGCGAGCAGCCAAAGCATTAGGATCATGGGGTGCATTAAAAGGGGCATAGATGCACATGATGAGAACATTATTCTCCCATTATACAAGTCACTGGTTAGACCACCACATGGAATATTGTGGACAGTTTTGGGCACCAGTTGCACAGGGAAAGGACATTTTAGAGCTTGAACGGGTACAAAGGCGGGCAACAAAATAATAAAAGGACTGGGTGGACTACAGTTACAAGAAAGAATGTGCAAGATTAGGACTTATTTAGTTTAGAGAAAAAGAAGGCTTCGGGGGACATAACTAATAGTTTAATACATCAAAGGTCAATATAGAGATCTCTCCCAAGATTTTTTATACACACGGGCTGTATTCTAGAACATGGGGCATCCTTTACGTCTTGGGAACGAAAGTTTCTACATAAGCATAGAAAGGGAATATTAAACTGTAAGAGCAGTGAGACAATGGTATTTCTGCCAGAGGGACTTGTCATGGTGAATCAATAACCAAGTCCAAAAAGGGTTTGGGATGTATTTGTCTGGAGCGTAATAATATAACAAGTTATAGAGACTAGGATTCAGGAGAGGGGTCATTGATCCAGCGGTTTTTCTGATTGGCCAGATTGGGAGTCAGGGAAGGAATTTTTCCCTAAATGAGGACAATTCGGACTCTTAACCTCATTGGGTGTTTTTGACTTCCCTCTGGATCAAACACCTTAGCACAACTGGCTGAACTAGATGGACGACTTGTCTTTTTTTAGCCTTACAAACTATGAAACTATGAAGAGTCCTTCAAAGAGTCAGTTTTTTCCAAACCCGGCAGAGCCACCCATTAGATGTAGCGTTCATAAATTAGCATCCAACCCACAAATGATTACAATGTAATGGGATTAGAGCCCACCAGATATTCATCTGCAGACAGCCGTTTCAGGGTGTTTGCTTCTCATCAGTACAGAGTAGATACTAGATGAGAAGCTCTAGGGGTAACTCAAAAGGGGTATAGTTCCTCATTAGGGAAAGGCACCATGTGGGTGTGTAGAGACTTATACACGATTAGTCACTCCACTGAAATTTAAATATTTGTAAAGGGTTCATGGGAAAAGAGCTTGGTCTCTTGTAGTGCCACCGATTGGATGTATATTGGAACATTATATCCAATAGATGGTGCTACAAAAGTTCTAGCTCATTTCCTTTGAGCTTTTTAAAATATTTTTACATTTCAATGGAGAAACTAATGGTGTAGAAGTCTACAAACACCTTCATGGCACCTCTCCTTAAAGGGGTTGTCTCATACATTGATTTAATCTTACCTCAGTCCTGCTTGCGTGGTTCATTTTGAATTCAGGGGCGTGTTTACTGACTTTTACTAGGCTGCAGAAGTAGAAGCGAGGTCTGTAGCTATAGCATCCGTGCTGCAGCGTATCAGGAAGGATTGAACAGGTCTGTAGCTATAGCGGTATGAGAAGTGATGCAAGCCATCAGGGGATATCTAGGGAATAGGTAGGACATGGTTAATGGACAGATTATTGAAAGTAAATGACTTGTTTTGCACGATCTTTAACTTAAAAAAGCAGCAATTCCCTTTTGTTAGTTTTTTTTGGGGTGAGACAACCCCTTTAATGAGGAAAGTTACACCTGTCGTCTAAAAGTTAGACAGTATAAACTTTATCTAAAAATGCATCAGATTTATCATGGTGGCTCATGTTGTGTGATATATTTGGCGCGCCTTTAGATTTGTGTAGCTCTTTAGACCATCTGTTAGGGTATGTTCACATGGCTGATTTGGAAGTTGTTTTCGGCGCTGTTTAGGAGTGGATTCTGCCATAAAAACAGCGTAAAAAATTACCATAAAAATGCCCCCAGTTCATTTTCCTTGATTCCTATATAAATCTGCGCAGTAGTTCACACATGACATTGTTTTTATGCGCGTTTTACGCCCTTATTTTCCGTGCTGTTTCCAGTGCTGAAAAATAAGTGACGTCTATTTTTGAGGCATTTTCCACTAGTTAAATACACACAGGAATCAATGGAGAGCTTCAAAACCTTGTCCATAAGGGTGGTGTTTTTCACGCGGTTTTGAATGCAGATCTGCGCCCTAAAACTGCCCTGGCAAAGTCATTTGTATGGGTGTTTCAGAAAGAAAACAGTACTGAAAAAACACATCGAAAACCACGTGGAAAAAACCTCATTAAATTCTCGTCTGAAAACTGCTGCATATGAGACGGTTTTCAGACGAGTATTTGAAGCCGATTTGGACGCTAACAAAATCAGTACCAAATCAGTCATGTGAACATACCCTTACTTGTTGACCTTTTTGCACAAGAATCTCAGCACATTTTTGTGCAGTTTTTGGTGCAGGATGTCACATCATGGCCATGCTCAGCTTCCAGAAGGAGCCACACCCATTTCCCCACGAAAGACACCTTTTCACTTTGAAGAAGTGTCAAATGCCTTTAATCAATGTGTCTGCAACGTGCTGCACCAGAAATGGGCTATTTTCTGATACATTTTTACAGTCATTTTCTGCTGCAACCACAATAGTAAAACAGGGTCGTTGACTTTAACCCTGTAGTGGCTAAACTTTAATAAAGGATTGTCTGGGGAGTGAGTCTAACCTCACAAAGGCAGTCACTCCCCCAGTGGATTATTCCCAATTCTTAAAGGGCATCTAATGCCATTTTTTTTTGTTTTCTAATTAAAACTCGACACTGATCCATCTTCTTTAATTCTTCGCCATTTTTATTTTCTATTGAAATTTTTTCTTTGTTGTACTAGTAGGGGGGCGGCCCCTTGCCACCTTTAACACATTTGGAGAGATTTTTAAAAAGCGCTACATGGACGTGGGACCTTTTACGGGATCGACCCTCGACTTCATAGGAAGGTTGTGGGCATGCCCCCTGTGCCCTGGAAAAAGTCGTGGCGGGGAGGGGGGACTGTGACACCTCCTTTGTGACGGGGGATCCTGGTTTACTAAACACATTTTGCGTCATCTTCAGGTAACCCCCGTCTGATAATGAGGAAAACTTCCCGGAAAAAAGGGGATCTCACAGAACAGGAATATCAGCCCGGGCCAAGGGGGCCAAAAGGGAAAAAATGCGGGTTTTCAGGAGTTTTAAGAAATATTGATAGTGATATGGAAAATTTAAAAAAAAAAAAAAAACACAAACATTTTTAAAAATGTGTTTAACATAAAACATGTTTTAAACAATAGGGCATTTTCTGATGACACAGTCCTTTCAAATGGTCATTTAGTCAGAGCTGTGCCGCCCAATTACTGCAGGTCTATTAGTGATATAGATGAAGCGGCAGAGAGGTAGCCGACAGGGGCATAACAAGAATTTATGGGGCAAAGCAAAATCAAGATTGGCCCCCACCACCTAACAACAGGAAACTGAAGCAGGAGCACATTATATGGATAATAGCGCCATATATGATAGAACACAGACTGTAGCACCAGATAGTAGAAAGCCACCAACTTGTTCCTCCTCGGAAAAAGGTACAAGGGTCTTGTAACTGAATGGGCCCCTTCAGCCTCTGGGCCCCATAACCTAGCGGTCGTTGCACCTATGTTGGCTGGTTACAGAACTGGGATGTAGCTCCTTGGTCTACGATTGTGCATAAGAAATGTTGGTTATTCGGCTGATTCTTCGCAAGTTTTGCCCTTAGGATGGGTTCATCCTGAATGGTGTTTTTTGACACATATTTTTAATCAGCAGCTATAATCCCAAACCGGGACTGAGTCCAAAACACAGAAGAGGTACAAGCCTTTCCATTAGACTTTTTCTTTGTGGAGGTTTCATTCCTGGTTTTGGCTTACAAATACTGCTGCAAAGTACGTGTCAAAGAAAGCCTTAGGGTGGGTTCATGCATTACAACTGTAAACGGCTTCAGAAATGAATTAATTTTTTAATGAATCCAAATTTCACCTGTCTTTCAAATTAAAGTTAATTACAAAATCACTTGTATTCATAAAAGCCGCATGCAGTAAAGCAACGTGTAAACCGAGCCTTCTGAGAAAAGACTAGATATTCATCTCTTTTGGAAAAAAATAATACCAGGTAAAAGGGAAAATATAGCCCTATATATCACAGAGCTCAGCTTCTCTCCTCTATCATATAACCCTATATATCACAGAGCTCAGCTTCTCTCCCTCTATCATATAACCCTATATATCACAGAGCTCAGCTCATCTCCTCTATCATATAACCCTATATATCACAGAGCCCCAGCTCCTCCCTTTACCCATATAAACCCTATATATCACAGAGCTCAGCTCAGCTCCTCTATCATATAACCCTATATATCACAGAGCTCAGCTCAGCTCCTCTGTCATATAACCCTATATATCACAGAGCTCAGCTTCTCTCCTATCATATAACCCTATAATCAAGCTCACTTCCTCTTATCATATAACCCTATATATCACAGAGCTCAGCTTCTCCCTCTATCATATAACCCTATTATATCACAGAGCTCAGTTTTCTCTCTCTATCATATAACCCAAATATATCACAGAGCTCAGCTTCTCTCCTCTATCATATAACCCTATATATCACAGAGCTCAGCTTCTCCCCTCAATCATATAACCCTATATATCACAGAGCTGGGCTTTCTCCTATCATAAAACCCTATATATCACAGACTCGCTCCTCCCCTATATATAACCCTTATATCACAAAACTCAGTTTCCTCCTATAAATTAACCCTATATATCACAAAAGCTCAGCTTCTCTCCCTTATATAAAAAAAACCCAAAAAAGCTCAGCTTTTTTCCCTTTCTTTTTCCCCTCTATCATATAACCCTATATATCTTAGGGCGTCTCTCCTCTGCCTCTATCACATCCTGCTCTCACATAGGGCAACATAAACCACCTGACAGGTTCCCTGTAACTTGCCCACCTTCTCCATCAAGGCAGAATTCAGATTTTGCATGAAAACATTAGGCATTAGAGATGATTTTTGCATTATGTAAGGTACACACAGGTGATCGCCTTCATGACAGCGAGTGGTTAATGAACTCATGGTGCCACATCCACATATTGCGGGTAAATGACAGGTGGACACATCAAACAAAACGCTGCCCACACAACCCCCGGCTGAGAACCCCAGCACTAAATGAAATCTCCAGATATCAAATTAATGAGGAAAGTCTAAAATATTAATCTATTCTAATTGAATGTTCTCCAGCAAATTATCTAGATATTCTGCAGCAAGTCTCAGAGAACTGCCCTGCTGCATTAATACATAGATGAGGCGGTGGGAGGAGGGGACGTGCCGAGGGAAGCGGCGGCAGCAGAGGTGGACGCCAAATCGTCTCCGACACTACACTAAAGTAATCCCTATAAGTACGAACAAGATGAAGAGAGGGAAGTGAAGGGGAAATGGTCGGTTTTAGCAATAAAAGTTTCCACGTTTCCTCTGACGGATTTAATCGCTTATCATCAGATAACCGGGACGTCAAATGAGTGATTTCCTCCAGTCCTGCAGGTACCAGCAAGGACAGTATATATATATATATATCCCCGCAGGGCAGGATTCAGTATCAATACAATGTGCCTCATTGCTGTAAGAGAGGAATCCGAAATTATGCTGTGACTGTAATTTACATTGTGCGCTATGAGCTGGGATTAGAAATGTCAGCCACGGGTCGGGCTCACAGACGGGAGCGAGCGAGGGGAATGGTAATCTGAGCAGGGGATGATACTACATTGTGGATTATAGGGGCCCTCATAGAGGAGGCTATAGACCCGGAACTGAGCCCACAAGGGTTAGCTCTTGTGATTGCAGCTGAAAGCTAATGAACATGCAGCGTTGTAAGACAAGCCGCTAATTTAATTCCCACCCGTGTATGTGAGTGGCGCTGGAGGTTCTCAGCGATGGGGAGATGCGAGGATGATGTGGTCGGGTGATTCGGAGCATCTGTCAGTCATTGCAGAACACTTGGCTGACAACAGAGAACAAGGGTGTGCGGTTAACTGCATATAGTCTCCAAAACCGGACCTCTAACCCCTGATGAAGCCAGGTTAGCTGGTGAAACATGTCGGGGAGGTCAGGCATGACGTTTTACATTGTGATTTTTTCCCCTCTGTCTACAATGTCACCCGCTGCAGAGGTGTCAAAAGGGGTCTTATTTGTCCTGTGCCCATTAGATAAGGGACGACTGCCCAAGTAGGAGGCTTGGGATCCCTCACTGGAGTTAATAATTTGCTGTATATATAAGGCTTTTCTGTTGGTAGGTGGGGTTCCACCAGACTTGATAGTGGAAAAGGAGTCTTCCTTCCTTCAGAAGTAGAAAGGGTTAAATGGTGAGGTTAGAAATCAGGTTTTTAAATAGTGTGCATAGAGGTTAAGAGTTATACATAATAAAAGTTACGTTTTAGTGTTTTATAGATAGAGAACAGATGGGCCTCGTTCACACGGCTTATTTGGGCACGGATTGGCGCCGTACTCCGCGCCGGATTTGCGCTTCATACGGCGCCAATCCTCCCTGTCATTACGGTAAATCCACAGTTCTCATAGAAAGAACAGTGGAATCCGTCGCTCCTCCCCGCTCGGCAAATCCGCCGCGGGGGAGAAAGTTTACATGCACATTAGTTACGGCGCGGACGCCCCATAAACAAGGCATTGTCTATGGGGCCGGGAGTGGCGCCTCCGCCGCGCTCCGGCCCCGCCCCTTATTCACGGCGGATTTGTGAGCTCAATACGGCTCACAAATCCGTCGGGAATAAGCCGTGTGAACACGGCCATAGAGTTTAAGTTTGCCTATTGCAAAATAGTAAATATAGCGGTTAACGGCATAGCACATACAGGTGAGAGAGAATAAAGTAGGCTATATGCCAATCGTGCTGTTCTCTCCAGCTCCCATATACATAGGAACATTTGAATTTGGCCTGGTGTGCTGTGTTCTCTATGGAAATGGAGGAATAAGATACTCCTAGACTCCTCTGGGGTCATTTATCTCCTATGAACAAGGGTTTATGTATAGTCATAGCAGCTGCTATGGGGCCTATAGGTTGGGGCCACTAAGGTGCAAGAAAGTTGTCCCTTTTTTTAAAAAAAATGAAAATAAAATTAGGTGGTAGCACTATATGGCGGTATTATTTATACTATTAATTATTGCTACTTGAAGGGGTTGTCTCACGACATCGATTCATCTGACCTCAGTCCTGTTTTCTTGGTTTCATTTTTGAATTCTACTGGCCTCTACTCCCCTGCAGTGACAGGTCTGTAGCTCTAGCAACCAGCGCTGGGGACCCCATCAGGAAGATTGAACAGGTCTTAACTAAGCAACCCTGCTTTCACCTATCATGAAAATTGAACAGGTCCCGAGCTAACAACCATGCTGGCACCATCAGGAGAAATTGAACAGGCTTACATAGAACCAGTGCTTGGCAGCCTAATGAAGACGAACAGGTCTGTAGCTTAGCGACCTGGGAGCTGATCAGCCATACAAGAGGGGATATCTAGGAATAGGGGGACACTGTTAAAGGGAAAAATTTTTGCAAAATGACTTGTTTTTTTAAATCTTTTAAAAAAAAAGCATAATCCCTTATGAGACAACCCCTTTTAAAACGCGTTTCAGTTTCCCGCCATTTTGGGGGGGGGGAAAAATCTCAGTTTCATTGGGCCCCGTTATTTCTGCCGTGAGAAAAAGTGATAGTTAATACCCGCCGTCTAATCTTTTTCCCCTACGTCTGCTGTCGTGCAACCCCTTACACCCCAAAAATAATTGGCAAAAAATCCCACCAATTTTTTAAAAGGATTTTCCTAAATTGTTTTTATCAACATGGGGAAAGTTGAAATTTAAATAAAGTGGTCTTTTTAAAAGGGGTTTTCCTCGGCCACTTCCAGAGCCTTCCCCAAGGCCGCTTTAGGCTCCAAATTTCCTGTTTAAGTTGGGCTAATCACAGCCTTCCCTGTACTGGGAATCCAAAAGAACAGAATGGAGAACACGCGCTCCCTGTAGGGAACCCCATAGAAAAATGGGGAACACAGCGTCCCCTGTACTGGAACTCAATAGAAAAAGAATGGAGGGAAAACCCGCGCTCCCCGTAGGGGGAACTCCAATAAAAGAATGGAAACACACGCTCCCCTGTACTGGGGAAATCCCAAAAACAGAATGAGAAAAACACGCCCCCCTGACTGGGAACTCCCATAGAACAAAAGGAGAACACCCGCGCTCCCCCCGTACTGGGAACTCCCATAGAACAAATGGGGAACACAGCTCTCCCCTGTACTGGGAACTCCCCTAGAATAAATGGAGGAAAACAGCCCTACCTTACTGGGAATCCCATAGAAAGAATGGAGAACCAGCGCCCCCTGTACGGGAACTCCCATAGAGGAGAATGGAGAAAAACAGCGCCCCCCCGTACTGGGAACCCCATAAACTGAATGGAAACCAGCGCTCCCCTGTACTGGAACTCTCATAGAAAAGAATTTAGAGAACCAGGCCCCCGTACTGGGGCTCCCCATTAAAACAGAATGGAGAACACAGCCTCCCCCGTACTGGGGAATCCCATAAGGAGAAAGAATACAGCCCCCCCTGACTGGAACTCCCCTAGAAAGAATGGAAACCAGGCCCCCTGAATGGGGAAACCCCCTTTGAACAGAATGAAAACACACGCCCCCTGACGGGAATCCCATAGAACAGAAGAAGACACAGGCCCCCCTTACTGGGAAATCCCATAAACAAAAGGGGAACACACGCCCCCCGTCGGGAAAAACCCTAGAATAGAATGGAGGGAACACAGCGCTCCCCTGTACTGGGAACTCCCATAGAACAGAATAGAGAGTTGTGCGCAAGTGTGCCTGACTCTCTATTCTTCACTCTCAGGGGCCTGTTCCTGAGATAAGTGCAGACCCCAAAGGTGGGACCTGCACATATCGGACTTTCTTGACAGATCTTATGAATATACCATCAAAATCTACGGTGGGACCCACCCTTTAAGAGTTTGCATAGAGTGCCTTGTCCCTTTTACCTATTGGGATTGCAAAAAAAAATGTGGGCCACCAAAACTTCCCCCATCACATGAATAGCAGGGATGTTCAGTCACAGATGTCTGCAGGAGCGCTCAGAGGATTAGCCGGTTACTTCACGGACTGTATTAACTTAATACTTGAGAAACCCCAATCTCCCTCCGCAGCCTCTTCCAGGCATCTTGGGGGTTTCTTATCGATATCTTGTTCCCTATAATGTGGCGTGTTTGCTTCCTGATAAGGCTGCAGGTGAATGTCGCCGTCTATTAGTGGCGACTCCATGCACCCCTCACCCCTTTACGCGGCTCTGGTCTTATTTAAGATCTGATATCTTAGCTGCACTTCCATTTAGCACCCAGCTGTCAGCCGCCGGCCATGTCACATCCTCCCGCCTCCGCTCCTCGTGTCACTCGCTGGAATCTAAGTTTAAGATTATGTGTTGGAGAAAAGACACATTTTCGTGTCTTCCTTCCCTTTTCCGGGCCATTAAAGAGCAGTCCATGAACTGATTAGATCTCGCCTCACACAGAGTTCTTCTTCCTGACCTCACAGCGAGAGGCCACATGTGGGTCAAAGATCTGACGGGGTTGGTGACAAATAAGCCGGGGCCAAGAAAACATCAGAGTTAAGTCGCTGCAGGTGGTTACCGTAGTTGGCTGCTTAATATGTTCCTCTAGCAGTAGGGGCTCCAGACACTAACAGGTAGGCAGTGCTGGTGGGGTACCGGGGAGTGATCGGCAGCTTTTCTCTGGGCCGTGGTCGTAGTCTTGTTGTTGTTGCAAGGAAGTGCGGGTAGATAATGACAGAAAATCAGTGCTCTAGCACGGTCTGCTCTGGATTATTAAAGTGCTTATTGCATGTAATGAACAGAGTCACTTGCGCAATGTCTAGGGTGTGATTCTGTCAAATCTTGTCCACTTATCTCTGCACTGATTGAGCAGAAAAACCACAAACAGTTTCCTTGTGTTGCTTCCATTTGTGTGTTCCCCACCTCGGCTGGGTTGTCTTAGGGTGCGTTCACACGGAGCGTTTTTGGTGCATTTTTTTGTGCAGAAATGTGCAGCATTAACTGCTGTGTCTTTCTGCACTAAAAACGCATCCAAGACAGGTCATAAATGCTCCAAAAACGCACTTTTAAAGGGTTTGTCTCACTACAAGGATTGCTGCTTTTTATGTTAAAGATCTTGCAAAAACAAGTCACTTTCCAATATGTGTCCATTAACGGTGTCCTACCTATTCCTAGATATCCCCTCTTGTATGGGCTGCATCAGCTCCTCAGGTCATTATAGCTACAGACTCGTTCAAACTCTCATGCTTGACTGCCAGCACTGGTTGCTATAGTTACAGACCTGTTTAATCTCTCCTGATAGGCTGCCAGCACTGGTTGCTATAGCTACAGACCTGTTCCATCTCTCCTGATAGGCTGCCAGCACTGGTTGCTATAGCTACAGACCTGTTCCATCTCTCCTGATAGCTGCCAGCACTGGTTGCTATAGCTACAGACCTGTTCAATCTCTCCTGATAGGCTGCCAGCACTGGTTGCTATAGCTACAGACCTATACAATCTCTCCTGATAGGCTGCCAGCACTGGTCACTATAGCTACAGACCTGTTTGATCTCTCCTGATAGGCTGCCAGCACTGGTTGCTATAGCTACAGACCTGTTCAATCTCTCCTGATAGGCTGCCAGCACTGGTTGCTATAGCTACACACCTGTTCAATCTCTCCTGATAGGCTGCCAGCACTGGTCACTATAGCTACAGACCTGTTTGATCTCTCCTGATAGGCTGCCAGCACTGGTTGCTATAGCTACAGACCTGGCTTCTACTGCAGCCTAGTGGAAGTAAACACACCCCTGAATTCAAAGTGAAACCAAGAAAACAGCACTGAGGTAAGATGAATGAATGTAGTGAGACAACCCCTTTAACTGCTGCACTAATAAAGCATCCAAAACGCGTCAAAAATGCTCCAAAGACGCACCCTTAAGAGGTAAGTGCAAAACTTTCAAAAAGTAGTAAATTCAGCTCACTTTGCTGGGTGCATGGAATCAAGTGGAGTCTCCTAATCCACCAAAACATAGCACTATAAACCACCAAAAGTGTAGAGACCAGCACCTTCAATATCTCACAAAAGAAATCAGTTATTGCAAAAATACAAGCAGCTTAAAAACACAGAGGTAAGTGCACGGAAGCAGCAGGCAAAGAGATGGTAGCGCTTACGCGTTTCTGACAATTAGCCCTTAATCATAGCTACTGCTACACTTGTGGTTATCAATTAAATAGCCCAACACACAAGTCCTAAATTCCGCCTGCTAAGCTCTGGCATCTAGTACAATATACAAATCACATGAACAATCGTGTATATAATAATAATAATTTAAAATAAGATTCAACCCATGATTTAATCCTTTAGGAAAACTGGAATTCATCATGAGAATCCAGTTACCCTCTCAGTTCAGAAGTTCCTTACGGCGATCTCCTTCTCTCTGAGAACCCATGCAGAACTTTCTCCTCCGCTGCTCGTCAACTGCTTTTAAAAGGGTTTTGGTATCACAGACATTGGTGGCGTATCGATAGGATATTACAATAACCCCTCTACGACCGCCCAACAACTTTTGATGGCGGACGGTGCAGGTCATCTATCTGTACCGATGCCAAAAGACATCGCTGCAGACCGAGGGGTTTTGTGGCTTCCAGCACCGTAACTGTGCTAGGTACAGAGCGGTAGTTACCAACTCCGTTCCTAGAGCAGTCTCTGTTAACGCCGCGAAGTGGAGGAAACCTACAATATCCGCCGTTTAACTCTTTGATTGCAGCAGGCCTTGACCGTGGCATAATCAAAGAGAATTCCCCTGCTCCACCTGAGAAGCAGGAGAAGGGTCTTTTACTCACCCTGGGGACCTAGAGTAGCCCCAAAGGTTGTATAGAAAACCCTGCGTTAGGGCACAATGTGTCCCCCTGACTCATTTTTTTTCATGGTGAACAGAATGTAATTTAAAAACAATGGAATAAAAAAAAAAAAAAAGTGTAGAAAAATAAATAAAATAAAAATATTTAATAATAAAACTGGTCATTATATATAAACACCCAAAAAAACCCTACCATATACACGACGTAAAACCGTAAATTAATCTAAGGGTTATTTAGTGTGACGGAAATTTGAAAAAAAAAAATCCACAGAATTTTTTTAAAATTTAAATCCCAAAATTCGAAGTTCTCATACAACTGTGTCACTTAAAAAAATAAAGAAGTAAAAAAAATGTAGCTGGTCGTTAAGGCCTTTTCAGGCCTGGTGCTTAACAGGTTAGAGGGGTTGTCAATTAAAAAAGGAATTCTATTGCATGGAGGCCAAGATGATTCTTAAAATAAGTAAATCCCAAATACCTCGCTGCCCCCTGGCGATTTCTCCTCTTGTTTTCCGGGTTCTCGCCCCAAAAAACATTGGAAAGGCTCTCGCTACATTTTTTTTTATTGGACAACCCCTTTAATGTCAGATATGTGTGGTTCCCCTCTCTGGGACCTGCACCCATCTCCAGAGCGTAGGGATTAGGGATGTAGTTGTTTCACAGTTTGTGATTTTTTTTAAGGAGTTTGTCAATAAATTCGAGTTTTTATTTGGAATTTTCCATTAATGTGAAGCCATTTATTTCATTTAAATGCACTGTATCTCCAGAACGGCCCCCCCAAGACTCCCTGTCCTGAATGGGCGGCTACTCGCCATGCATTTTAAAGATAAGGCTGCAAGTGAATATAGCTGTATTTTAGTGGTGACTCCAGGCACCCCTCACTCTGCCCCCCTTTCGCGGTTTGTCTTTATTTGTTCGAGTACACCCCAAATGCAACCCTTTTTTGTCATCGTGGTGTCTGCTATTTTAATGTGAAGAATAGTGCTGCATGCTGCGCTATTCTTCCGATCCAGTCTAACAATATGGAAGCTTTTGCTGCTTCCCAAAGTTACTCGACTTATATGAGATAGGATATCATTAGCGCGCAGCTAAACCCTAGCGCCCCACGGTTGGGGATACTTATCTGCTGAATTACAATTTCTAGAATAGTTTGATGCGACAATGGACAGCATCAATAAATTTGCAGCATTAGGGTATGCTCACAAAATATGTTTGCAGGGCGTAATTTTGCGCATAATTGTGCTGCAATGCGCCTGAATTATGCTTCGCAGATATGGTAATTCATAGCTCTCATTGAGAGCTATGATTACCGCCACTTTTTCCCAGGGAAAGTAAATGTCAGTCAATGTATTGGTGATATGTGGTAGTATTGTATGTGCCCTGTATAGTGGTATTATTGGTGATATGTGGTAGTATTGTATGTGCCCTGTATAGTGGTATTATTGGTGATATGTGGTAGTATTGTATGTGTCCTGTATAGTGGTATTATTGGTAATATGTGGGGGTTGTATGTGCTTTGTTAAGTGGATTTTTGGGGAATGGGAGAATTGTATGTGCTCTGTATAGTGGTATTATTGGTGATATGTGGTAGTATTGTATGTGCTCTGTATAGTGGTATTATTGGTGATATGTGGTAATATTATATGTGCCCTGTATAGTGGTATTATTGGGTGATATTGGCATATTGTATGTGCACTGTATAGTCATATTATTGGTGAATTGGTAGTATTGTATTTGCACGAAACAAATTTTTTGGGGGTTTTGGGTTTATTTAGTCCCCATATATCAATTGGGGATAGGCCCGATTGTTTCCCTGTTTTTAAAAATGGGGTTAAATTGTGATGTGGTGCAAATTGTTGTAACCCCCATGTGAATTGGGAATGTTTTATTTTGTTTGACCCTTACTTTTTTATTGGTAAGTGGTGGTATTGTATTGCCCCCACAATGGGTTATGTGGTAGTATTGTATGTGCCCTGTATAGTGGTATTATTGGTGATATGTGGTAGTATTGTATGTGCCCTGTATAGTGGTATTATTGGTGATATGTGGTAGTATTGTATGTGCCCTGTATAGTGGTATTATTGGTGATATGTGGTAGTATTGTTTTTCCCTTTAAAGGGTATTTTTGGTTGATTGTGGTTGATTGTATGTGCCCTGTTAAAATGGTATTTTTAGTGTTTTGGGGCTATTATTGTACCTGTATGTGGTGTTTTTATGAATGTTAGTATTGTATGTGTCCTGTATAGTGGTATTATTGGTGATACATAGTGGTATATTGTATGTCCCTTACAGTGGTTTAAAAGTTTATATACGGTATTGTATGTCCCCGTATAGTGGGGTTTTTTAGTGATATTGGTATATTTTTTTTGCCCTGTATAGTGGATTATTGGTGAATTGGTAGTATTGTATTACCCTGTATGGGTATTTATTGGTGATTTTGTGGTGTATTATATGTGCCCTGTAAGGGTATTTTTGGTGATATTTGGTAGATTTATGTCCCTGAAGTGGATTTTTGGGGATATTGGTATATTGTATGTGCCCCCTTTTTAGGGATATTGGTGTTATGTGGTAGTATTGTATGTGCTCTGTATAGTGGTATTATTGGTAATATGTGGTAGTATTGTATGGGCCCTTTTTATGGTATTATTTGGGGGTATGTGGTATATTGATGTGCCTTATAGTGGTATTAATTGGTGATTGTGGTAGTATTGATGTTTTTTTAGTGGGATTATTTGGGGATATGTGGCAGTATTTATGTGCCCCTTTATGTGGTATATTGGTTAAAATTTTGGTAGTATTTTTAAAATGTTGTTTAAAATGGTTTTTTGGTAATATGTGGTAGTATTGGATGTGCCCTGTATAGTGGTGTTTTTGGTAATACAGATCTTTGTATACTGTGTTTCTCAGTCACAATATGGAGATAGTGTTTGTTCCTTGTAGTGTGGTCTAGTCTGGTTCCTGTATGACTCCCATTTGTATCATTTAGAGGTAACAGTACCCTACATAAAAAAGTGCCTTAATCATGGAATGGTAAGTTTACAGCTGAATATTTATGTAATTTTAAATGATAAATATGAGCAGCATTAGAAATGTGAAACTAGGAGAAGGTTGTAGGGATGGCGCTGAGGTTTAATGACACCGTGCCCCTTTAAAGTGCGGCTGGATGCGCCCTTTTCTCTGAATGGCTCGGGGCTGGTTGCCCTATTTCCCACATTCTCCCCTTACATATGGACGCTCAGTTGGCGTGAGCACGCATGTAACCTGAAGATGGAGAGGGAATTAAGCCGCTGCCAGACTCCTCTATCTCCTCGGGACCCATCTGGCATCTGCTTATCACCCTGCATTGTGGAGATTCAGCATATCCCACCCTTCTTTCCCTCAACATCACCTGCCGGGGAGGAACGGGCATTTCCGTTTCTTATCATATACACACATAGTTGTCGGCGGTTTGTACAGCTTTGGACGTCTTTTGCGCTTATTTCCTTCCTATATTAGATGTAAAGCAACAAATCTCACACACTGTGTTGCTATATTCATTAACTGCCACTAGAGGGTACAGCATTACACCTTTGTAAGAGAAAGCGACAACCTATGGCTGGTGGGAGAGGGGCCCGCGTGTGATAATTTTTCCGTGTCAGGCTACATTTTAAGTGCATTTCTAGAAAAAATTTGAAGAGTTATTTACTAGAAAAACCTATAAAAATATTTAAAAGACATTTTAAAGGGGTTGCCCCCAAAATCATTTTAGCTAAGATAAGATGCTATCGATGTGTGATAAGTGTGGGTCCCCCCCCGATGAGCTCACACCCCATTTTGGAACAGATTTGAAAAAACTTATTTGGGAAAGGGGAGGTGGTTTTTGACCTCCCATTGTTTTAATAGAAAATGTATAGAACTTCCCTTTAAAATCAATAGGACAGTCCTGACACCCGCTCCGTGTTAAATAAGGACGTACGTGGTCCTGTTCTCGAGATAGGTGCGGTCACACATTGATAGCATATCCCATGTGTTTGGTGGAAATAACCCTTTAAAAATTATCTGAGCTTAGACTCCAGTCTGATAGTTCTTGCTTACACTATTACATTGCAGCAAACCCTCAGGAAGTCGACTTGTGCTTCTGCTGTTTCTGTGTTTGGCTGATATAAGACTTCTGCATTGAAACCAACCCCCAACTGTGTAAGTATAAAAATGATCACATTCACCGACAGCAAGCAGAGAGCTTTAAAATGGTGAGAAATTAAAATATAAATTATACTGGAGAGTTGTAGATCTTTTCATTATACAGTGTTTAAGCGTGGTCAAGAAACTGGACAAAACCTTTTCAGGGAAACTGTCACATTGAACATGCTATCTGATCTGTGGGCCCCATGTTAAAAGGGGGCAGGATGGGGGGCATGAAGGGGAAACATGCTATCTAAATCGATTTTTGGGGGCCATGTTTATGGAGAGGCAGGGAGTGAGGACATGCTATTGATCTGTGGACCCATGTTGGGGGTAACGAGGGGCAGGAGGGGGGCTGAGGACATGCTATCTGATCTGGGCCCCATGTTATAGAGCGGGAGGAGCTGAGGACTTTGCTTTTCTGATCTGCGGGCCCCATGTTATAAAACAAGGAGGAGATGATGGAAAAACATGCCTATCTGATCTGCGGCCCCTTTTGTCATGTTTTTTATTTTTGGCAGGAGGAGCTGAGGACATGCTATCTGATCCCGGGGCGGCCCCTTGATTTATAGACAGAGGAGCTGAGGACATGCTTCTGATCTGCTTTGGGAAAACAATTTAGTTATAGAACAAGAGGAGCTGAGGACATGCTATCTGATCTGCGGGCCCCATGTTATAGAACAAGAGTGGCTGGGCAGATTGATATATTGTTCAGTAGAACTAGAGTTTTAGTCATTCAATTTACAGCTTATTCAGTGACCTGTCAGTCATTGATAACTCCTGCTTATTCTTGATTAAGGAGTCCAGTGGGTGGTGTTATTAGTGATTGACAGTGTATGTGTGTGAATACAGAGATACCTGTCAGTCATTGATAACTCCTGCTTATTCTTGTTTAAGGAGTCCAGTGGGTGGTGTTATTAGTGATTGACAGTGTATGTGTGTGAATACAGAGATACCTGTCAGTCCTTGATAACTCCTGCTTATTCTGGATTAAAGAGTCCAGTGGGCGGTGTTATCAGTGATTGACAGACTATGTGGATGTGTGTGAATACAGAGATACCTGTCAATCATTAATAACTCCTGCTTATTCTGGATTAAAGAGTCCAGTGGGCGGTGTTATCAGTGATTGACAGCCTATGTGGATGTGTGTGAATACAGACATACCTGTCAGACCTAGATAACTCGTGCTTATTCTGGAGTAAAGACTCCAGTGGGCGGTGTTATTAGTGATTGACAGCTTATGTGTATGAATACAGATAGACCTTTCAGTCATAGATAACTCCTGCTTATTCTTGATTAATGAGTCCAGTGGGCGGTGTTATCTGTGTTGGGCAGTCTATGTGTATGTGTGTGAATACAGAGATTCCTGTCAGTCCTTGTTCACTCCTGCTTATTCTGGATTAAGGAGTCCAGTGGGCGGTGTTATTAGTGATGGACAGTTTATGTGTATGTGTGTGCATACAGAGATACCGGTCAGTTATTGACAACTCCGGCTTATTCTGGATTAAGGAGTCCAGTGGGCGGTGTTATTAGTGATTGACAGATTATGTGTATGTGTGTGCATACAGAGATACCTGTCAGTCATTGATAACTCCTGCTTATTCTGGATTAATGAGTCCAGTGGGCGGTGTTATCAGTGATTGACAGCCTATGTGGATGTGTGTGAATACAGAGATACCTGTCAGTCCTTGATAACTCCTGCTTATTCTGGATTAAGGAGTCCAGTGGGCGGTGTTATTAGTGATTGACAGCCTATATGTATGTGTGTGCATACAGAGATACCTGTCAGTCACTGATAATTCCAGCTCATTCTGGGTAAAGGAATCCAGTGGGCAGTGTCATCAGTGATTGACAGTCATCTCTGTATGCACACACATCCGCATAGGCTGTCAATCACTGATGATACCACCCACTGGACTCCTTTACACAGAATGAGCTGGAATTATCAGTGACTGACAGGTATCTCTGTATGCACACACATACATATAGGCTGTCAATAATTGATAACACCGTCTACTGGACTCCTTACATGCAGACTTATACAATGAAGGCTGTCAATCACTGATAATACAATCCAATATCAGTAGCACACTACTAGCACTAAAAAGCAATCAAAAGGCACATAGGAACAACTGGAAAAGCATTTCTGCCACTTTGAATACATGAAAATTTGAGGTTCCTAGTGTACATTTCAGGGAGAGTAGATTCCAGCTAAAAAGTCCCCTCATTGATTTAAAAACCTGTGCAGATGGGCGGAGTGCAAAAACCAAAGTGGGGTCAACCACTCCCCCATACAATCTAAAAAACAAATCAGTGATAAGACCGCCCACTGGACTTCTTACATGCACACTTATACAAGAAAAGCTTTCAAATCACTGATAAGACCGCCCACTGGACTCTTTAACCTAGATAAGCCATAAATTAAATGACAAATTAGAAGTCCTGCTGAATCTTTCCCTATAGAATAATATATCAGTCTGCTCAGCTCTTCCTACTCTATAACGTGCTGCCGGCAGATCAGAAAGCAGGTTCAATGTGACAGGTTTCCTTTTAGATCCTTTCATACTTTGATGGTTTCCTTGTAAATTCAGATAAAGTTGGGAAAAAGTTGAAAGGAACTTTGTAATTTTTAAAAGTTTTATCAATCTGAACAAGTTTGGAAACATCTGCGTGTTGTGTGTAAAAGTGCACTTGTAAGACTCGGCAGGAGTATACGCACTATCGTGCAGTTTAGGGACTCTTCCTTGATGGAGATCTGTGTTAATTTGGTCATTTACATCGGCGGGCCCTCTAACAGGCGACGTGGAGGAGGACATTACGTGTGTTCTGCTGCATTGAGACATGTAATGAGCCAGCGTTTGCTGGGAGTTTGGTGACACTTACTCGCACCAGCTGTTCAGGAAATGGCCCCCTCGAATTCTCTGGTACATTGACTGGAGGAATCACCCAGTCTCTCTTCTGTCTTCTCAGACCATTAGCATCCCGCTGTTGTCGCCATGGCAACAGAGTACCACCCTGGGTCGGAGGATGCTCGGATGGACGGTCCCGATTGCCTCGCTGCTGCTGCTGCTGCCGATGGGGCTGTGGATGTCATGTAGATTTGGAAAAAGAGAAGAAAGGAAATACATAGAATTAGAGCTTAATATGATGAAACGGATACTTCAACTCTTAATTATCAAATCGATATAAAATAACCACAAAGCAGGAACGGCTCGTTACGTCTCCGCTTCGGATAGTCTCTTGGCAAGAAGCTGATCACAGGGTGAACCCCTGTGCTATAGGGGACTGCAGCGCCACCACAGGGGAAAGAAAGCATTACATAGCATTCACTGAATTCAATGAGCTGTCCTTATGAGACAGAGACGATATCAGCAAAGGATTTCTGCTCCGGCTAATTAATGGAGCTCCTTAATGAGGGGCCCCACTGCATTGATTTGGAGTGCTCCAGTAGCATGTTTAAAAAATAGATTCATGCAAAAAAAAAAAACTGGACCGCGGCGCACATATGTATATAAAAACGGGTGCCAAAGTAATAAATTATTATAATAATGAAAAATTTATTAAAAAGGAGATGGTAATCTTACTTCTAAAAACAAAATAGTTCAAAGCCCGACGCGTTTCGCGTGGCTCACCCACGCTTCACCAGAGGTATACATGTGTATGGTGTGGGACAGATTTATATAGAACACAGTACAATCTTGAAATGGCAATTCACACCAATCAGAGAAAAACAGGAAGTGTTACAAGGAGGGAAAACACAGTTGCCAAGTAACATTGAATGTGGATGGACAGGATATCTGTCGATCAATTAGGTGTCATGCTGCCGGAGTAAAGACAATCTCACTACAAATGGACGAGATATCTGTCAATCACTTAGCGAGATCCTGCAATCACAATTCACAACTAGTACGTTAAAGACAAATGGTGTTACAAAAAGAGAAGAATATTTTTACAAAGTAACATTAACCTAAATAACTGTCGACTAGTTATATAACCTGCTAACAAGAACGTTGCCCAATGTACGTAAACAAGATGTCCGTAAGTAGACAGTGTGTTAAACTACCGAACTAAAAGCAGCCGGAAACATGAGGTGCACTCATCTCACAGGTGTCATCTCGGTCTGTCAATCAATAGTATATTGTGTCAGCGAACGAGAGACGATCCTAAGGCTGGGTTCACACGGTGTAATTACAGGGCGTAATTACGCCCTACAATTACGCCGTGTGGACGGGGGAGGGAGCGGGGGACCGGCACCTCGCCGGCCCATAGCCGCTGGTAATTCACATGTCACTTTCTCCCCCCGCGGTGGATTCGCCGAGCGGGAGAGAGAGACGGAATCCATAGTTCTCTATGAGAACTGTGGATTACCGTAATGACTGGGACGTATTCCAGACGTAATTTGCGCACTCCGGCGCGTAATTACCGACTGAAATACGTCCAGTTTTAAGCCGTGTGAACATAGCCTAAATGTACGAAGTATATGGTGGTAGATAAAACCACCGTCTCGAGAATAAGCTACAACGGTGATTATGTAGGAATTACTCTAATCTGATATAGTTAAATTATAAAAAAAAAGGCAGAAATAAACCGTTGAAGTTACATCCTTATATATGAGATACAGATCAAAACCTGAATTACCTTTATGGAGCCAATCCTACATAAATCTAAATAGATATCAAAGCAAGCAGAGATACATGTAAGTCTATTTTAATGTATTGGAGAAACTCCAATCGTATCCTAAGGTTAAAACTATGCATAACTATAGGAACAACTAACTGGCCCTTTGACTGTTGGTGAAAGGGTCTCCGCTCAATGTAAAAGGAAAGAAAGAGAGGAAACAAACAAAAACAAAAAAAAAAAAAAAACAGCAGTATTCGCTCCTTGTTTACAAAATCTAAATTCTAAACCAGAGAACACCTTGAATAATTTCTTACTCAAAGAAGACGTCGTTCTCCTTAGGCTATGTTCACGTGGCGGAATTGCGGGGCGTACAGTACACCCCGCAATTACGGCAGGTGTTTGGAGTCGCGCTGATCGGCGCGTACTCCTGTGGTGCATGGGGGGGTGGGGGGGGGGGGTGGTGGCCAAATTTATGAACCCACATATGACAGTAATAAGGATCTAACCTCAAAGGGGCTCTACGTCCTAGTGGGGTCTCCAAATTATCCTAGGATAAATGAAGATGCACCGAGAAAGAAAACCACACCACGCCTTGTCTCTGTGAATACACGTTCTGTCTTTATTCTCAAAATGGCAGGTTTCTATACTTTTGAATGTTAGTAAGATAAGAAAGCATCACATGGGCCGAGCTGTCAGTCTGTGATTGGTTACATCCTTATTTGGGGTATACTCCCTTTAGCTCAGGAATGTAGTCCCGGAAGGAGGCTCCATCTTGGATTATACAGCAGTTATCTCTATAAGCATAATATGTGGCGGCCATTTTAGAAACACATTAACACAAAAGAGATATACAGGCAGATTTTACGTACCATAATACAAAGGCATAAGTGGTGTTATACTAACTCATACATTAAAATGGAGACACAAAGGCTCACACATACAACACCTTTGTTCCCATCCACAACAACAGGTACATACACACTATCACATTCTACACTCCTTTATATCGATTTAGAAGTGACGTGTCGGCACCAAGCTTCATATGTGTCGCTCCAGGTTCTGAAATCCATGGAATCTGGATTCAATTCAATTTCGAGATCAAGTGTTCGTCTCTTGTGCACTAAGGAGGAAAGGCATTTGGGCACTTTATTTTAGTGGAGGTCCTGGCAGTCATTTATCCCATGGATAGATGATAAATTTTAGTTGTTGGACAACCTCTTTAGTAGAGGCCTGTCCCCCATTCTGAGCTCCCATCCCAGCTACAAAGAGAATCTTTATGACTGGTAGACCCACCGTGTCCACACATTACCTGTACAGCATGGGCGAAACGAAAGAACATTGGGCCACATGTATGAAAACTGTCTAGGTCTAAAATTCACTATGTTGCCCATTGCGACCAGAGCGCCCCTTTAATTCCTCCAGAGCACAATATGAAATCAAAGGGGCAATCTGACTGGTTGCTATGGGCAATAAAGTGAATTTTAGACCTAGACAGTTTTCATACATGTGGCCCATTGTGTCTTTTTCAAGATCAATTGGTATCTTTATGCTCTGACATATGGCACCTTTATCCATACCTTCCATTATTACACTTTTTATGTTGCTATTTGAGTATACTGTCAATAGGTGGTGATGGCCCATCTATTTTGCTATGGGACCCTATAAGGGTATGTTCACACGGCGTATTTGCGGGGTGTAATTCGGCAGGTGATTGCGCTGCAGTACGTCCAAATTAGGCCCTGCAAATATGGTAATTCGTAGCTCTCATTGAGAGCTATGAGTACCCGACATTTTCCCCCGTGTACATTACGCATCGGAGAAAAGAATTGACATGTCACTTCTTCCCGGCACTTATGCGCCGGGGAAAGTGAAGGTCAATAGGAGCCGGCTGTCTGCGTATGAACATACCCGAAGTTCTAAATTATATTTTGCCCGATTGTTTTCCATGGGCGCCATGTATGCCCAAAATTTCCTGTGGTGGCGCTAAAAAGAGCTGTCCTTATAGATAACAGAATACTTGGGACTACTGTTTTCTGGACTATTTTTTTGTTTTTTATTTAAAGGGGTTTTGCCAGGACGTGCCTTATCTGCTAAGAATCAAATGTAAACAAGCCACTCTGAGCTGAGAGAGAGAGTGACACAGCCAGAGCACAGAGCTGTGCATAAGGGATCGTGTGAAATGTTCATTCAAATAATCAAACTACAACTAGTGGATTCTGTAAACAAAAGACAACACTTTCTCCACAGCAGCTTGAAAGCTTCTTCATGTTCCCTGTCATCAGATAAAGCAGGGATCTACTCAGATAATCACACTACAACCAGTGGATGATTCTGTACACAAAAGACAACATATTTCTACCCGGTGCCTTGAAAGCTTCTTCAGCTCCCTTTCATCAGATAAGAAGTGTTCTCTGCGCAAGCCCGGCCAGCAGCTCTTGTCAGGTCGTATCTAATAGAAGCTTTTAAGTAACTAAGGGCAGGTAAGGCAGCCTGTAGCTCTCAGGCTGCAATTTTTATAATCACATATATTTAGAAAAGTGATTAAAAACCCATTTTGGAGGATCCCACGTCAACATTACATCGTGGCAAAACCCCTTTAATTTTTATTACTTTTTTTTTATCTGTAAAGTCATCTGCTGAAAAATTCGGTCTCACTGGAGAACATGATAGGACCTGCAATCTTGCTAAACCTGTAGACCACTAGGTCCTTATTCTTACACCTCAGGTATGAAGGCAACCTATGACTTAAAACATGTTTTTAGTCTGAAGCGCTTTCAGGTACATCTTCTCTTCTCGGTGGTGGGAAGGGTTAACCGCAAAGAAAGAGCGTCTCGTCCTTTTAAAATTTCGACTGGTCAATAACAAACAAAAACCCGAGGCACAATTGTATCAGCCATTGTTCCTAGTATATAATTTGGTGTTTCTGTATATATATATATATATATATTTATATTTATATATATATATTTATATTATATATAAAAAATCATTAACTGTGGAGGATTTTTTTCCCCTCGTCTATAGATAGAGCTGGAACAAAACATTACCGCCCGGCCGTCGGGTGTCGGGGTGCAAATAGGAGCATTCTTCTAAAGGACCTAAAAAGTTTCACCATCTGTTCTCTGCAGATGGCAATCAATCCTCGATCCCAAAAGAAGCCTCTCCCGCCCGCAGACCCTGACTTGTTTTATTTCTTCATTGATTTTCTCCTTTCGAGCAGGGGGGGGGAGCAGGGCTCCATGACACCGGCACCACTTTATGTTGTTTATGCCATTGACAGCGCTTGTAAACTAACTATTGGCCATGGCTCCATAACAAAGCCTACACCGAAATAAATCGCGTCTTCGAAAGACGACTGGGAGGTCACCCGGCCCTTTTCATCAAACAAAACCTAAAATAATCTTTTGAGTTGGCGTTTCTCTAATTGAACCTCTTTGGAGAAAATGAATGTGGTCTGTCAGTCTCCTGGTAACAGAGGAGCTCTGTACTATACATAACCATCAGAAAAAATGGAAAGAAGGAGAGAGATGGCGCTCTATGTGAAAGTACGTCTATAGCAGTTAAAAAGCACTTAAAACAATTGACAGGGTGCTCACCTTTGGTAGTTGTGCGGGGTACTTTAGAGGCACAACACTCATATGAATTTAGACAGGCTCTGTCTGAGCCTCGGAAACGGCAGCCGCTTGGTCCTCTCCTCCGGATCCAAAAAATGGGAGACGGGTACAACGTAGAATACTGCACAAAATGCGATGGACCGGTGCAGTGTTATGTGACACTGTATCATTTGAGAAAGTGCCGGTTCAGGGCACGAAACGCGTGTTACCCCTTTTTTGCTGAGGTTAACACCTTTTGCACCTTATATGGAATAAATATAATCTTTTATTCAACGTTATCCTCCACGAGGTTTTGTCGCAAGAACGAGCGCCCGGTCCATCGCATTTTGTGCAGTATTATACATAACCATCATGTACAGTCAGGGGTAGTGGCGCTGATGTAATGCCATGCCCACATGATTAACGCACTATTGTTGTGAGGCTTTTTATACTCTGAGCTCTGTATTATTGAAAAAAGAAAGAACAACCTAGCCACAACGTGTGCTCCCAGGTCAGATCCCACAAAGCGTGGTCAGATTGGTCCACTAGGGAATCTTCCAGGTTTAACCCCTTCCTGAGAGTCGATCATAATTTTTGGCTCTTCGTTTTTTTTCCTTCCAGCCTTCCAAGAGCCATACCTTTTTTACTTTTCCAACTTCATGGACATGTGAGGGCTTTTTTTTGCGGGACAAGATGTACTCTTTAGTGGTGCCATTGACCTACCTTTGAGCACAGTGGCCGAAAAAAAAATTCTAAGTTGGGTGAAATGTGAAATTTTTTTACTTACGCCATGTTTGCAGTGGTTTTATTTTTAGGGTGTTCACTCCGGTATAAACAATATGTTATCTGTATTCTACAGGTCGGTGCGATTCCAGTGATACCAAGAATGTAGGGTTTTCATTGTGTCTGATCACTTTCATAAAAATACAAACATTCTCTATTACTTAAATTTTCCCTGCAGCGCCATTTTCTGCAAGCAATAACTCTTTTGTTCTTCCACCCATGGACCTGTGTGTGGGCACATTTTTTGCGGGCTGAAGTGTAGTTTTTATTGGTACCATTGTAGGATTGATGCCACTTTTTGATCACTTTTTATTCCAATATTTAAGGGATAGGAATAACCAAAAAAAACGCAGTTTTCACACTTGGAATTGTTTTCTTCTACAGGGTTCAGCGTACGGGATCAGTTATGTTATGCTTTAATAGATCAGACTTTGCAGTGATACTAATTATTTGTAAGTTTTATTCTTTTATTTGTAAAATGGCAAAAGGGGGGTGATTCAAACTTTTAAATTTGTTGTATTATTTTCTATACTTTTAAACTTTTTTTTACATTTTAAACTTTTACTTGACCACTAGGGGGTATGATTGCTTGTGCACCCTTCTGCATTATATAAATAGTGCAGAAGGGTGTACCAAGATGGTGGTTCTATTACTTCCTGCCTTTGACAGGAAGTAATAGGAAGGATTACATGACCTACATTAGGCTTCCAGCTGCCATGGTAACCAGTCGGCACCCTGCTATCTGCTATGGAGCGGAGTGAGCAAAGGTGCACAGTGCCATTCCTTAATCATTAAGGCACCGTGTCTAAAGAGTTAAACAGCAGGGATCAGAGCCGGCTTCATTCCCTGCTGTTATCGGGGCTGTCAGCTGTAATAATCGGCAGGCACATGCTGTGACTGGCACGGGCTGAGTGAGCCCGCTTCATACAACTTTACCAGCATTATGATGTACCAGTAAGACAAATAATGGTAAGGGGCTAAATTAGCTCCACGTGGGTCGTCTTTCGGCTGGGCTGGATTCCCTCTAGTGTTATACCATCACTTGCTGACTTAGGGTCTGATTGTGCATCTGGACTACTTTTTATTATATTGAGAGATTTGCACTACGTAGTACACATTTATAGATTAAGTCCTTTGTGTAATCATTTATACAAAGATTTACAATGAAGTAAGTGCATGTCAATAGGTTCAGCATAGATAAATGGGCCCCGAGCACTCCAGTCCAACACTAGCCCCATGCACCAAGGGTGACATGTATGAACTTGTCTGTACCAGTTTTCTGGTGTCAAAAAGCTGTAATAGACCAGTCAGTTCTATACTGTAGATGTATGAACAGTCTCACTCGTAACTTTGGCATGGTAAACGCCTGTGCAACACTTTTCAATGCGCCAAAGATTTGGGGTGTTCTGGGGGCGTCGCACCACATTTAGGCGCAGAACAGCCAGACCAGGGTAAAGATGGTGCCTGAGCCAGACTTGTGGTATTGGCTCTACACTGCCCTGTATGTATGACCTGCAGAAGAACAGCCAGTCAAGGGTAAAGGTGGTGCCTTAGGGGAGCATGACTTGTGGTATTGCTCTACACATCTGTATGATGACCTGCAGAAGAACAGCCAGACCAGGGTAAAGGTGGTGCCTGAGCCAGGACTTGTGGTATTGGCTCTACACATTCCCTGTATGTATGACCTGCAGAAGAACAGTTCAGACAGGGTTAATGGTTGGTGCCTGAGCCAGACTTGTGGTATTGCTCTACAAACTGCCCTTGTATGTTGACCTGAAGTAGAAACAGACCAGGGATATAAGGTGATGCCTGAGCCAGAGTTGTGGGTATTGGCTCTACAGTGCCCTGTATGTTTATGACCTGCAGAAGATATGGCCAGACAGGGTAAACGGTGGTGCCTGGCCAGTTTCTGGTCATTGGCTCTACACTGCCCTGTATGTATGGACCTGAAGGGATGTTACACCCCCCCACCTGTCAGACAGGGTAAAGGTGGTGCCTGAGCACAAGAATTTGGTATTGGATCATCTCTGCCCTGTTTGTATACCTGAAGAAAGAACAGACCAGGGTAAAGTGGTTTGTCGATGAGCCCAGGACTTGTGGTATTGGCCTCTACACATGCCCTGGTATGTATGGACCTGCCTTGACGAACAGCCAGTCAGGGTAAAGGGGTGCATGAGCCAGGATTGTGGTATGTGCTGCTACTCTGCCACCTGTAGGTATGACATGCAGAGAACAAGAACAGGGTAATGGTGGTGCCTGAGAGAACAGTATTGTGGTATTGGCTCTAACACTGCCCTGTATGTATGACCTGGCAGAAGAAACAGACCGCGGTTAAAGGTGGTGCCTTGAGCCAGACGGTGGTATTGGCCTGTCTCTACACTGCCCTGTATGTATGACTGAGATGAACAGCCAGTCCAGGGTAAAGGTGGTTCCTGAGCCTAGACTTGTGGATTGGCCTCTACACTGCCCTATTTGTATGACCTGCAGAGACAGACGCAGGGTAAAGGTGGTGCCCGGAGCCAGGACTTGTGGTATTGGCTTAACACTGCCCTGTATGTATGACCTGCCAGAAGAACAGACATGGGTAATGGTGGTGCCTAGCCAGACTTGTGGTATTAGCGTCTACACTGCACTGTTTGTATGACACTGAGATGATCAGACAATGACCAGGGTTTAAAGGTGGTGACTGAGGCATGATCTTGTTGATATTGGATCTTCATCGGACCAGTATGTATGGAACCCGGTCAGATGATCAGCCAGAACCAGGGTAAAGGTGGTGCCTGAGCCAGACTTGTGGTATTGGCTCTTACACAGCACTGTATGTTATGACCTGCAAGAATGAACAGACCAGGGTTAAAGGTGGTGCCTGAGCAGACTTGTGGTTATTGGCTCTACATGCCTGTATGTATGATGCAGAAGAACAGCCAGACCAGGGGGTAAAGGTGGTGCCTGAGCCAGACTTGTGGTATTGGCTCTACCACTGCCCTGTATGTGTGACCTGCAGTATGAACAGCTCGACAGGGTAAAGGTGATGCCTGAGCCAGACTTTGGTATTTCTCTAACTGTCCTGTATGTATGACCTGCAGAAAAGAAACAGCCCAGACCTGGGTAAAGGTGGGTGCCTGAGCAGATTGTGGTATTGGCTTCTAACATGCCCGTATGTATATTGACCTGCTGAACAGCCTGGTCCAGGGTATAGGTGGTGCCTGAGCAGGACTTGTGGTATTGGCTCTTCACTGCCCTGTATGTAAGACCTTGCAGAAGAACAAGCCAGACCAGGGTAAAGGTGGTGCCTGGAGCCAGTCTTGTGGTATTGGCTCTACACTGCCCTCTATGTATAACAAGGCTGAAGAACAGCTTCATTACATTTCTTCACTGCCTTTATGTGACTTTAGGTCGCTGGTCACTGTCACAGTGCCCTTCGTTCTTATCATGTTTCCAAGTCTTTTGGGCTAAGTACAGTGTGAGGTATGGGGGTGGTGTTGATCTGTTGATCGCTCCTTGGGGGATAAAGCAGGCTCCTGAAGCAATGCTGGCCACAGAAAGAGAAAGGACCACAGGACACCATCAAGAATGGGCCAGTAGATTGATAAATTAGGCCAGTACTGAAGGTTGCTTCCTACCAGAGTCTAAACTGAATTTACTGATCTGAATAGGACTAATAGAATGCGCGGACCTGTCCACTAACTCAACCGTCCAAACATAAATTCTCCTCCAAATACGGCTAGGTCACCCCTGAACTAAAGCTCTTTTTGGCGGAATGATAACTCATCAGCAAATGCTGACATTGTATATCTGCACAGTATGGGGCTGAGATACTGTACGCTTAGACAAGACTTACAATGCACCAGATGTATCAGTGTTCATAAACCTGCCGCAGGTTACAACTGTATATGGTTGGAACCATTTTTTAAGTTTGCTTACTGTATGCCGCTAAGGGAGACATGAATGGAACTAGGTGCATCAAAGTTCATTTTCTCATCTATTTTTCATTGTATAATGCGCCTGAATGTAGGAAAGTGGTTTTTGTGCGATTATAAATGGTATCTAAGGTTCATCGCGTCTCGCCTGTGTGTTTGGTGCATTATGGAACTTAGGCACATAAGTAATGCACCAAACATGTATAAAGGCTTTAGAAGGCTGTAAATAAGAGATAAAGGCATTAGTATAGCATGTCAGTGATAGAAACCTATGGACTGATCCCTCTGATTGGGGAACACAGGTCCACAAGAATACCTGTGCTGTGCTGGATTTGCCGTATGTTAGAATAAAGGGTGGAGAGCAACATATAAAATACAATTTCAAAATTTAATGTAGTAAAATTTAAATATCCTGAAACAACATCGTCAGTGTGTTAATTAATGTAAAAATTAGTTTTTTAATTGATTAATTTTAAATACATTTTATATGACGATGTTTGTATTTTTTAGGTCTAGTATTTATTTTTATATTAATTTATACTGATAACATTTTCATTAAATTTAAGTAACTCCTAATTGTATATAATTTGATAAATTATCATAGAAATTACTTTTATTAGTGTTCTGGTGGAAAGTTAAGAATATTGAACATTTTTTTTCCCCAACAGCCAAAATCATTGCTCCACTCGACTCCTCAGCTCAGAAAGAGCACATTTGACATAGGTTTCTTCCTGTCCGAGCAGTATGCCTAGTTTTGCCGACCACATTTCATATATGTGTTCTATATTTTGAGTGTGGTGCGACGCCCCCAGAACGCCCCTTTCTGTTAGGTGCATTAGAATAGTGTCGGGTCTTTGCGAAACAATGTGCCCAACACATTCATTAGGGGCATTAGACATCGTAGCCGCTCCACTTTGGTGCATTCTATTGCTGAAATGGGTGTGAAAAATCTGTTCAGGACATGTCTCCCTAATCCAGGGCTGGGGAGTGGCATGCCAAAGAAAAAAAAAAAAAAAAAAAAAAAATATAAAAACCAAAAAAATAAAACCCGGATCCGACTCAACTCAATTTCCCAAACCTCCGACTCCTGACTCCCTCATCACGGCGCGCATGTTTAAGTGGATAACTTTACTGTAGTCAAATTTGGTAACTTCAAATCTGTTTTTATCTCCTTATGTTACAATAGGTAGATCAGACACTGACAAGCAAAAGGGTAAATCAATTGTTTTGATCTTTTGAAACTTGTGGGTTTAGTGTTGAAGAAAAAGCTGAATACTGTATCACCAAGTCCAGTCATTGCACAACATTGGGAATGTGTAGAAGAGTCCTGGATTCAGATTTGGGTCAAGGTGTTTGAATCTGAATTCAGGAGCCCAGAAGGATTTCCTGGTTCGTATTGATACAAAACATAGGTGGTGGTATTTCAAAGACTAACAATATAATATTAAAATTAAACATTTTGATTTTTTGGCGCAAAAACTGTAACTATGCTGTTTCAGGAAAGAATCTGACAGAAACTAAGCAGATGCTAAATCTTGCAAGTCAAATTATGTATAAGTTTGGTAAGTGGACTTATATAAAATTACAGTACCTCATGTACAAGCTGTAGGGATGGAGAGATAGGGATAAAACAAAATTCAAACTTGTTACCCTTTTGCTTGTCAGTGTAAAAATATTTTTTGGATATGTTTTTAGAAACAAAAAAATTGTAAAATAGCAAAACACTGCGGGAAACATTGGTAAAGTCTCGAATTTTTTTCTAGAATATTTTGGGCCCCCATCGCCCTGCAACATGACCTCAAAACTATCTCTTTTTTCCCCAGGCTAGAGAAGGCCTCCTACACTAACTTGGTTGGGGGCAAAGGGTGACCACGGGCAAATCTCTAACAATGTCAGGGTATAAAAAAATTCCTCGCCACGTCATTTTTGTTGAAGGGTTGCTTCTACTTCTTTGAAAACAGGAAAAAAAATGTTGCTGAAATCTGTTTCCCTGGAGCGGAATCTTTTCCCCTGGGGCAGCGCTTTGCCTCTCCATGTATCATTACACTCCTCTGGGTAGGCTGGTTGGAGCAGCAGCGCTGGCTGGACACAATTCCTCTTGCTTTTGATCGAACAACTGGCCAACTTATTATTTTTTTGGGAGTAAAGGTCGGTCCCTTTTATGACGACTCCAACTCCTGCAAAATAGACACTGACTCCGACTCCACAGTCCTGTCCCTAACTGCGCCAAAATTTTGGTGCATGTTTCAGCACGCGGGGGTGCTCACTAAGCCTTGCCCCTTTTCCCATAAACCATGCCCCATTTACTGAGGCCATGCCCCTTGTGTCAACAGGTCAGAAGTGTCCGAAAGGGTTTTTTAAACACAAATTTTAATGTGGTAAAGCACGGATAATATAGTAAAAACGGTTGCCCTAGAAAAACTCCACAGGGGCCCCAGAATAAAACTCACAGGTGTGCCCCAGAATCAAACTCCAGGGTGGGGCCCCCCGAATCACCCACGGTGGGGCCCCCGAATAAAATCCAGGTGGCCCCCCGAATCAACTCCCAGGGGGCCCCAAATAAAATCCCAGGGGGGCCCCCAGAATAAAATAAAGGTGGCCCCCAGAATCAACTCCCAGGGGTGCCCAGAATCAACCCCGGGTGGGCCCCCAGAATCATCTCCACAGGTGGGCACTAGACTCCCCAGTCCAACACTGCTGTCACCGTTCAATATTCTAATAGCGCCACTTTCTTTCAGGCCCTGTACAAGTACTGCAGTTTAGTCCTATATACCAAGATAGGAAAACCTCTGTCACCTAAAATCCGTTGCACAGTGCCCAGTCTGGGAGGTTCAGTGGTTACCTCTATGTTCCCTATATCACAGCAGGTCTAGCCTCACTGACAGGAGCCTGCATGCAAGTGGAAACAATCAACATTAGGTTTTGGTCTGTCCGGATCTGTATCGAATCCTGCGTTATAATTAGTATTACCCCCATTTACAGACAGGAGTGCGGCACTTTACATGTTCTTCTCCATCTGCAAAATCGTCCAGAAGTATGCTACATCTGCTCGCTGGTCTCGTCATAAGAACAAAGAATATCTTGGACTCTGATCTAATAATGTGGCACTGAACATCCTAAAACCCATTAGAGGTAATTTATAAAATAAGAGGAGACTTCTGAGAGATGAGATTCAGGTGGTGGACCCCAAAAGGTGGATCCTCCCCCCCCACCATTGCCATGAATTAATGGGGGTCTGATCCTAGGAGGACACTTTGATGCAGGTACGGGTTGTTAGGAGGAAGTCAACTTAATTATGGTAATGTGATTTGTGCACAGATTCTCTGGGGCTGGAAGGGTTGTCAGTGGCCTCTTATTTAGGTCATGTCTAGTTAAGTGGAAATGAGAAGACGGGGCAGTAGTTGGGAGTGGTGGTCCGAGCCTTCCATTCCAATTGAGTTTACAGAGCGCAGTGTGTGTGTGTGTGACTTGCGGGAGGAAGGAAAGATTGTGGCCCCCAAGCTTTCTGCACACGGGCATAATTAATGTCAGCTCGGAACAGGCAGATCTTGCTCTCGGTGTTTGAGAAATAGCGGCTGGCAGGTGGCTGGATCTCGTCCTGCTCACTTGTCACTGGTGATGAGACGGGCTCCTCTGCTTCCCAGTCAGACAGTGATATTAAGCATGACAGCTCTGCGCTGTGCCACATACTGGAAGGGTTTTGGCTTCACTCTGCATTGGAAAACACTTGTACTTTATCAGCTGAGGAAGGTGGGAGCGTTTCTATTCCCTCTTTTGTGCCTTGTTTTATGACTTGATCTTTTTAACTGCACATTAGTTGTAGAGAGTAAGCAGTGATTGCAAACTGGATCCAAGAAAGCTTGCAGAGTCTTCTGCTCTGGTGGTGGCACAAGATGTGCTGCCCCCCCTCCCCCTCAGAGTTGTGTCCTCAGCGTGTCAGTAGATTAGCAGTAAAGCTCGGCTCGTAACATAGAGCTAAGTGGGAAAAGATTTAAAAAAAAAAAACAACAAAGGGTGACATGTCCAAAAAGTGGCGTATCTATGCCAGTTTTAGACGCATAAAATCAGTGTAAACGCGCCCGAAAGTCCGGGTACTTTCATAAAAATTTGGGGAAATTTGGGGTCAGGTATACCTTTTCATAATTCTTAATGCTCCTAAAAAGGCACAGGATCAAAAAAAAGGGCGCAATGCATCAAAAAAGGGGGCATTGTATCAAAAAAGGGGGCAATGTATCAAAAAGGGCATTGTATCGAAAAAGGGCGCATTGCATCAAAAAAGGGGCATTGTATCAAAAAAGGGCGCATTGCATCAAAGAAGGGGGCATTGTATCAAAAAAAGGGGGCTCGTATCAAAAAAAAGGGGCTTGAAACAAAAAAGGGGGATCGTATCAAAAAAGGGGCATCTTTCAAAAAAAAAGGCAGATAAAAAAAAAAGGGATCGTATCAAA
>JAODAL010026738.1:0-56198 GCA_025379985.1 Phyllomedusa bahiana | reverse complement strand
TCCCACACATTTCTTTCCTCATGTCCATCTATTTTGTGAAGTGCACCAGTCCTCCTGAGAAAAAACCCCCAAACAGTTTGCTCCCACCCCCATGTTTCACAGTTGGGATGGTGTTCTTAGGATTCCAAGCTTCTCCCTTTTTCCTGCCAACATAACGATGGTCATTATGGCCAAACTGTTCAATTTTTACAGGACATGTCTCCAAAATTGTAGGGCTTTGTTTGTGTGTGCATTTGCAAACATTAATCTGACTTTTATGTGTTTCTTTTGGAGTAATGGCTTCTTCCTGGCAGAGTGGCCTTTCACCCCAGTACTCATTTCACTGTGGATAATGACACAAACTTACCAGTTTCCGCCAGCATCTTCACAAGATGTTTTGCTTTTGTTCTTGGGTTGATATGCACTTCTCGGACCAAAGCATGTTCACCTTTGAGACACAGAAGCCATCTCTTTTATGAGCGCAAGGAAGAATGGCAGAAGGTCTCCAAATCCAGGTGTGAAAAACGTGTTGCTTCATTTCCAAGAAGACTCATGGCTGCACTAGCTCAAAAGGTGCTTCTACTCAATACTGAGCAAAGGGTCTGAATTCTTGTGATCATTTGATATTTCAGTTTTTCTTGTGTAATAAATCTGCAAAAATATCGACATTTGTGTTTATTTTCTTTCAAGATGGTGGCAGAGTGTATATTAATGAGGAAAAAATTAACTTTTTAATCTTATCAAATGGCTCTGCAACTCTGCAACCGATTTTGAAAGAAAATAAACAGAAATGCAGATATTTTTGCAAATGTATTAAACAAGAAAAACTGAAATATCACATAGTCACATGTGCTGTGAGTTGAATCTGTGCTGCAGCCTTAGCCCAGGGCATATGGGGGGGGATCTATACCCACTGTCCTCCACCACTTGTGGGAATTAGCTCAACTGGTAGCCCCAGGGTAATCAGACTGACAGAAAAACAATACTTCACTGATGCCAGGGAGCAGCTGCCTTAAGCGGCTGATCCGGGTCTGGCTTTTTACTGGGATGGCCAAAGAGATGGGTGGGATGGCCATTCCCACATTCTAGGTCCAGGCTTTGCCAGGCCTGTAAAGCCTTGAGAGAGAGAGAGAGGAGAGAGAGGGAGAAAATGGAAGAGGGAGAGAGAGAGGAGAGAGAGAGAGAGAGAGGGGGAAATGGAGAAGGGGAGGGATGTGGTCCCAAGACTGAAGTTGGGTCAGTCTGTTTTGTGTGTGCTACCATATTGTTTGCCTGCCAGTCTGATTACCCTGAGGTTACCACTTCAGCTAATTCCCATAAGTGGTGGAGGACAATATATGCCCTGGGCTAAGTCTGCAGCACAGATTCAATTCACAGCACACCATATGGAGGAGATAATGAAGCACTTTGTGCAGGCGAATCTGCAGCAAGAGCAAGCCATGGCTCAACAACAACAGACTAAGTCATCTGAGAGCAGGGTAGAAGTTAATGTAGAGAGCCGCACATGGCATATCCTGTGCAAACACTCTAATTGTACAAAATAGGATTGACTTTTAATGAATCATATTAGGAGTAGTGATGAACGATTACGTCGACTATCGTCATCGGGTCGATAGTCGATATCGTCAATTATCATGCCGATATCCGATAGCCGATAATAGATCATCGCCGATGACCATTAAAGTCTATGGAAGAGGAACAACACCTCATTCTTACCCCCAAAACAGGGCCTGGAGAAGCTGGAATTAACACCCACAACAGTAAACTGGATACGTGTACATCTTATGCAACACAATTAGGTTATAAAAGTCACAGAAAAAAAGTCACAGAACATTCACTATCCCTGTCTTTTACCACAGCATTACCCTTAAACCTGCATGACCCACAAATTAAAAAGTGCCAGAAGGCAGTATGATTTGAACTATCATTTTACTTGAACTGGACATTGACTATACCTGTCCTGGAACGCAGCATGACCCTCAAACCTGCATGACCCACAGATTAAAAAGTGCCAGAAAAAGGAGTTTTCAAAACCATTTTGTTTCACGGAATATACTATCCTGCCTGGGCCAAGATGAGCCTCAAACCTGCAGACCCCAGTTTAAAAAGTGCGGAAAAAGGCTTTAAAACCAACCTTTTTAAATTGAATGACATTGACTATCTGTTCTGTACCACAGTGTATGACCATTAAACCTGTCTGACACACAGATTAAAAAGTGCCAGAAAAAGGAGTCTTTCAACCACCATTTTAGTTTCAATGGACAAAAGACTATCCCTGTCCTTTGGGGCCCCAGCATGAGCCCCAACCTGCATGACCCCCAGGGTTTAAAAAGTGCCGGAAAAAGGAGTCTTTACCACCATTTCAGTTAAAAATGGACAGTGACTATACCTTTTCCTGGACTGCTGCATGACCAAAAACCCGCACATGTGCCTTATGGACCATCAGGGAGAAAATTTCTCAATAGAAATTTAAAATATATTAAAAACAACTCGTTTTCCATTACTGCTGCTGCTAGAGCTACTTGCCATTCTATGGTGAATTGTTCCACCGTGACATTTTGAATGTGAAGCAAACGAAACAGATGTCCCCGTAGGTCAGCGAGGCTGTCTGAAAATCCTGCATTCAGGAAATTACTGATCAAGGAGGTGAGGCTGTAAACGTGGATCAGCAGGTTCAGCTGGCAGGGCCGGACTTACAGTGGGTGTGGTGAGAGCAAGGGCTGGCGTCCGTCATTTATTAACACGCAGGTTCAGCTAGCAGGGCCCAAGTTACAGTGGGTGCAGTGAGAGCCAGGGCTGGTGTTCGTCATCTATTAGCACGCAGGTTCAGCTAGCAGTGCCCGAGTTACAGTGGGTGCGGTGAGAGCCCAGGCAGGTGTCCCTCATCCATTAACACTGCCAAAAAAAGCCTTATGATGTCAGCATTGAAAACAGTCGTGCTGAAGCAGAGTACGGAAGGAAAATGTAAGCTCATACCCCCAGCCTTCCTCAGTACACAGTCAAGGGCCTGGGTAGCGTTGAGAAATTCTGCCTCTACGAGAGTGCTTGCCCTCCGTATCAATGCGGACCAATTGAGCTTCACTTGGAGATGCTGGTGGTTGACGCTCCTGTTTCACCCAGGTGCCCTTTTCTTGGATTCTTTTTCTCGTTTTACTCAACGTGTTGGAGGAAATTGTCTCTGTTTCTTGGGTGGCGAATGTGTCCCATACACCATGTCCTTGAATAAAACCCACATCTGTTCAAGTCTTCCTGTACCTCCCTTGTACAATTCAGAGGAATTTTGTATCAGCTATTTTGTACATGATTGTTTTTTAGCAGTTTAAAATTTTAGAAAACACATTTTTAAAATAGGATGGAATCCCACCACCTCTTTGTTTCTCTTTTTTTTTAAATTTTATTAAATGGGTTGTTCACTACAGGGGTTGTAGCAATGTTAAAGATCTTGCAAAAACAAGTCATTTTGCAATATGTGTCCATTAACAGTGTCCTACCTATTCCTGTTTCTGACAGCACCATCACCCTTGAGCCAGCGATGACAGGCCTGACGGTCCTGGAACCGACGATCCGCTGGCTTGCATCTTGTCACCAGCACTGGAAGGAGCACCTTCTCTCGTACCTCTACCTCCATGTCCTACACACCTCTTTGCCCGCTTACCACCTTCATTTCGCTCCATGTTCAAAAAGATAAAAATTTAAGAAGGTATGGAAGTTGACAGTCTTTTAATGAAAGACGGCAAATCACAGCTATTCTTAAATCCCTCTAATTTCCTACAGCCAACTAGGATTAGAAACTGAATTGTTTCTAGCAATAACCTGTGAAATGCGGTCTGGTGGAAGAACCGTAAGACAAAATCAACAGTGTTCTTCCTTCAGTCCCAGGGATTTACAACTGCCCAGTAGGACTAGGAATTGATAGTTTTCAACAAACTATCATACAAGTGCGCTATCTGCGCCAAACTGAGATTCACGAGCGCAATAAAAATATTCAAAAGTTAAACGAATGAGAAATTGCGTTTTTTGCAGCAATGACAAAAGAGACAGTTGCTAGAAAAATTTTCTATCAGAATTGTCGTACAACTTGGCTATTTGAAAAAAGCTAGGGCCGCACCACATGCAATACAGCTATTTAAAAGTTATACAGATAATAAACGGTGTTTTTTGCACCAATGAAATACGGCAACAGTAACTAAGAGATTTCTGTATCCCAATTTAAGTGGAAGGTGGCTATTTGAAAAAAACTGGGGCAAACCAAAGTGCAATACAGCTACTTAAATGTTATACGGATACTAAAAGGTGGTTTTGCACCTATGAAATTACTAGCAAATTTCTGTATCCTAATGTAAGTACATGGTGGGTCTTTGAACAAAAATGGCCTGCGCCAAAGTGAAAAACACCTATTTATGCTGTGTACGGATAATAAAAGGTGGTTTTTGCACCTATGAAATACAACAGCAATTACTAGCAAATTTCTGTATCCTAATGTAAGTACAAGGTGGGTATTTGAACAAAAATGGCCTGCGCCAAAGTGAAAAACACCTATTTAAGATGTGTACGGATAATAAAAGGTGGTTTTTGCACCTATGAAATACAACAGCAATTACTAGCAAATTTCTGTATCCTAATGTAAGTACAAGGTGGGTCTTTGAACAAAAATTGCCTGTGCCAAAGTGAAAAAAAACCTAATTTAAGATGTACGGATAATAAAAGGTTGGTTTTGCACCTATGAAATACAACAGCAATTACTAGCAGATTACTGAATCCTAATGTAAGTACAAGGTGGGTCTTTGAACAAAAATGGCCTGCGCCAAAGTGAAAAAAACCTAATTAAATTGTGTACAGATAATAAAAGATGGGTTTTGCACCTATGAAATACAACAGCAATTACTAGCAAATTTCTGTATCCAAATGTAAGTACAAGGTGGGTCTTTGAACAAAATGGCCAGCGCCAAAGTGAAAAAAACCTAATTAAATTGGTACAGGTAATAAAAAGGTGGTTTTGCACCTATGAAATACACTGCAGTGACTAGAAAAGTTCTGTATCCTAATGTAAGTACAAGGTGGGTCTTTGAACAAAACTGGGCTGCACAAAAGTCAAGTATATAAAAAAACTAAAAAATCGTGTACGTAAATAAAAGGATTTTTCGGTTAAAGCAGTCTATGAAATTACACTGCAGTTACTAGAAATTCTGTACCCAAATGAAAGTCAAGGTGGGGTCTTGAAAAAAAAAGGGGCTGCACAAATAAAGGGTATATTTCCCCCAAAAAAATGGCCAAAAAGGGTTTTAAAAAAAAAAAAGCCATTTAAATTGGGGGGAAAAGCAGTCTGGGCTGCACAATATACACTCTCCTTTCAAAAGCCTGCCTGTCTGTCTGTATTTGCCCGCACCCCCTCCCACGCGGCTGTACAGCGCTAAATACTTCTTTAAAACTCTCAGCCTAACTAACTAAGAACTGAAATTCTCTAATCTACCTATGTTCTAATGTTCACAGCTAAAAGCATAGTTGTCTGTGTGAACAAAGAGAACTGTGTCGTTGAGCTGTATTGAGGAGAAAGCTAACACACGTCCTGATCTTATGAGACACATTGACACACTGATGCTGAACAGGAAGGGCTGTTCTATGTAAAACGAGGTCATGTGATTTTTCCAGCCAATGACAACCATACACATCATAGTCATGACGTCACACCCAGCTCACCCTGCTCTATGCTCTAAGCTGATTTGCTGGCCGCCAAAATGACAGGAAGCGGCGAAAATGGCGCGATAGTAATAGATTATGCGCAGATTCTCACCTAAATTATCGTGTGATCGGAAATTTCCGATCAACATAAAACCGTGCCGATTTCAACTTTGTCGATTATAATCGCTCAACACTAATTAGGAGTTGTTTAGAGCTGCAATAGAGCACGTTTAGGCTTCTATGGGGTCCTACCTTACCTCTGTATGTTTCCAATTTCACATGGAGATTTTTATTTTCAAAATCATTAAGAAAAATTGGTGTCAGTTTCCTAATGCTGTGTTATGGAGCTGTTCTTCCCTGGAGGTATTAATTTCAGGGGTAAATGCCATCCTAATACGGGGTCGTATGAAGATCCATAGAACACTAGGACAGTGCTCAGTGTCATCTTCTTAGTAGGATAAAGCTGTAGGGACTGAATGTGTCTTCAAACACAAGACTTTACCATGAGGACTTACTCCAAGAGCTGTTTCTAGGTTGCTTCTCAAGAGGTTATGTTGGAACCCATATTCTGATTTTCCAAATTTGCTTGTGTGTATGACTGTGATTTATATTAGATAAATATGACTATTCTCATGTAGGAAGGAAGAGCTGTCTACATGTGTGCTCCAATTCTGTGTCTGTAAGTGGAAAAATAAATTTTATCAGCTCTGCAGGAAATTGCCCTAGACAATGAGCAGATGTCTTGAACAAAGTCAACGTCGTCTTTATTATTTAGTGTAATCTGGAGTCCGGCTATGTTCTTATCACGCTATATGAACATGATGGGCATATGCGCCAGGATATAGGCCTCAATTCACCCAGTACCAGCCAAGAGTGTGCTTTTAGAGTTGCTTTTTTATGATATACAAAAAATATCATATACTAGTGCTTCTCAAAAATTTTTAATATCATTGAAAATTAAAGGGGTTCTCCAGGACTATCTTATTATTTGTTATAGGGCTCACAAATGTATTATATTAAAGCTTGTAATTCATACTGTAATAAGTGTATACAATATATGGGTTTCTATATTTCATATAAATCTTTTCAGTGATATTCTAATATTTTTAGATGTACTAGTAAATAAAATAACACTTTAAAGGAGATGAATTCCAAAAATAAGGGCTAAAATCTACAAATTACCCAAAAAACACAATGACTTAAATAGTTACTGAGTATTAAAATATAAAAAAAGTTATGGCTAATAGGATGTAATAAGGGAAAAATGCAAAAAGGCCAAAGTTGGCTAAGTCCTTAACCAATTCTTGACTGGCCTATTTTCCTTTACCATAGTACACACTGATTTGTATGCTCTAATGCTTTATTGCACGTGGATATTCAAATTTTTCCGCCATTTTTCCATGATATGTAAAAAGCTTTATTTTTATGTCATTTTTACATTCGTTTTTCTCACATTTTCTCACATTTTTTATATTTTTTTAACAGCAAAAAGTAAAAAAAAAAAAAAAAGCTTTGTATTTGTTACTTTTCCATCACAGACATTTATGTATTGGTGAAATAAAGCTTTAGGGTTGTCAGGGCTGGGGCTAAATGTTGCAGTTTGGGTTGTTAGTATTTATTTTAATAATATTTTATTTTGTGTGTGTAGGTATCATACATAGAAAATTGTGCTATAGCTATTTGTACATATTTATGTAGAATATCTTATTTTATATAAATACATTTTTATGGACCGTAGTAAAACAACCCTGTTTTGCAAACAGGGAAATGAACTAACAGCTGTCTGCAAGAGACAGATAAATACTGAATCTAGTAATTATTTCAAAGAGCATTTCTGCTGCCTGTAGTGTGTGTGATATATACTATGTTTAATAAAATATATATATTATTATTATATATATAATATATATATTATATATATATTATCTATATTTATAATCAATATATATATATACGGTATATTATATATATATAGTATATTATATATTATATACATATACTTATAAAATGTATGTATGAATATATATATATATATATTATATATATATATATATATATATATATATATATATATATATATACATATATACAGTCATATGAAAAAGTTTGGGCACCCCTATTAATCCTAATCATTTTTTAGTTCTAAATATTTGGGTGTTTGCAACAGCCATTTCAATTTGATATATCTAATAACTGATGGACACAGTAATATTTCCGGATTGAAATGAGGTTTTTAGTACTAACACAAAATGTGCAATATGCATTAAACCAAAATTTGACCGCTGTAAAAGTATGGGCACCCCAACAGAAAAGTGACAATAATATTTAGTAGATCCTCCTTTTGCAAAAATAACAGCCTCTAGTCGCTTCCTGTAGCTTTTAATCAGTTCCTGGATCCTGGATGAAGGTATTTTTGACCATTCCTCTTTACAAAACAATTCAAGTTCAGTTACGTTTGATGGTCGCCGAGCATGGACAGCCCGCTTCAAAGTATCCCACAGATGTTCAATGATATTCAGGTCTGGGGACTGGGATGGCCATTCCAGAACATTGTAATTGTTCCTCTGCATGAATGCCTGAGTAGATTTGGAGCTGTGTTTGGGATCATTGTCCTGCTGAAGTATCCATCCCCGGTGTAACTTCAAATTCATCACTGATTCTTGTACATTATTCTAAAGAATCTGCTGATACAGAGTTGAATCCATGCGACCCTCAACTTTAACAAGATTCCCGATGCCGGCATTGGCCATACAGCCCCAAAGCATGATGGAACCTCCACCAAATTTTACAGTGGGTAGCAAGTGTTTTTCTTGGAATGCTGTGTTTTTGGAACGCCATGCATAACGCCTTTTTGTATGACTAAACAACTCAATCTTTGTTTCATCAGTCCACAAGACCTTCTTCCAAAATGAAGCTGGCTTGTCCAAATGTGCTTTTGCATACCTCAGGCGACTCTGTTTGTGGTGTGCTTTCAGAAACGGCTTCTTTCACATCACTCTCCCATACAGCTTCTCCTTGTGCAAAGTGTGCTGTATTGTTGACACCATCTGCAGCAAGATGATGCTGCAGCTCTTTGTAGGTGGTCTGTGGATTGTCCTTGACTGTTCTCACCATTCTTCTTCTCTGCCTTTCTGATATTTTTCTTGGCCTGCCACTTCTGGGCTTAACAAGAACTGTCCCTGTGGTCTTCCATTTCCTTACTATGTTCCTCACAGTGGAAACTGACAGGTTAAATCTCTGAGACAACTTTTTGTATCCTTCCCCTGAACAAAATATGTTGAACAATCTTTGTTTTCAGATCATTTGAGAGTTGTTTTGAGGAGCTCATGATGCCACTCTTCACAGGAGATTCAATTAGGAGAACAACTTGCAATTGGCCACCTTAAATACCTTTTCTTTATCATTGGATACACTGGCTATGAAGTTCAAGCTCAGTGAGGTTTACAAAACCAATGTTGTGCTTCAGAAAGTCAGTAAAAAGTAGTTAGGAGTATTCAAAAACAATAAAATAAGGGTACCCAAATTTTTGCACCAGTCAAAATTTGGTTTAATGCATATTGCACATTTTGTGTTAGTACAATAAACCTCATTTCAATCCGGAAATATTACTGTGTCCATCAGTTATTAGATATATCAAATTGAAATGGCTGTTGCAAACACCCAAATATATATAAAAAGCTGAGGCTCTTGGGCCATATTCTTGATCAAAACAGTGAGGGCCCATCCACCAAGGGCAAGGTGACCTCACTTCAGATAGGGACCCACTCTAAACAAACAATCTCACCTCTCTCAGTGCCCTTCCAGGCCTCTGTACGTTTCAGGGCATAAGGGTCCTAAAGATACTCTGTTTTGATGAAATACAGCCACTGTTTTGGCACTGGTTTGACATAGAAAGCAGAAAAAAAAGGGAGGGGGCGCACAATAGTGTAGTATTGTTAAAGAAAATAGTGTTGTAGAGAAGAAAAGGTTCCTCTCACCTTTTGAGGTTGTGCTCTTAATTTAGAGGCACAACACTCATATGCGAAGCACGGGTTCACGTGCGAAACGCGTGAAGTTTTTAACCTGTCATGTTTTTAATTCTGTGAAGGTAATTCCTTTGCATTTTTAAGAATAAAGTGACATTTAAAATAAGCCTTTAGCTCGGGCTTTTTTATACCACACGTGCGCCGGGTCCTCCCTTTTTTTCTTCTACATTGGCACTGGTTTGAGGGAAAAAACTGAGCATTATTGGGTGTGCTTGAGGGTGGTTAGAGGCTTGATCTGATGTGGCGTCATATTTGGGTTATAGGCGTGGTCTGTTGTGATGTCATGTGCTTAGGAAGGGTCAAGTCACCAACTTGCCCCCAGCCCCTAGTCCTGTTAAGATAGCCCTGATAATGTAGTGTAGTGTGGTTACACTACTAAAATGGCACAATTGCATGTAAGATATTTTAATCTATTTGATGATTTGTATTGTTTTGAAAGATATTAGGATGTCTGTAATATGACTTATATCTGAGTCATCATATTGTTACTTTAAGAAAATGTACCATATGACTGTGCAAACCCATCCAAGAGTAAGTAAAGGATGCTAGGAGCATAAGATGAGTTTGTACCCTGGTCCTGTTGGGTAGGGGCAGTTCAGATGCACTTGGTAATTCGTTGTAACACAGTTGAAGATGTAGTTGGAACAAGTGGAGTTGATTCTTGTACCCTCTTTACTAATTTGGCCTCTCCACTATCTGAAATACGTAACCACCGTGGGTTGCAAAAATGTTCCTATCTCTTGAACTGTTACTTACTTTTAAATGTTGCAGCCACATAAATTTATTTTATTGATATTTTTTTTGTTTGAGCAGTACATATTATTTGTAAATTTAAAACAAATTGATAAATGATTTTCCAAATTTTTTCAAATTAGTTAAGTGTGGCGTTCATGTGTATTCAGCTACACTAAATCAATACTTTGGAGGACCACCTTTAGCTGCAATGACAGCTGCAGTCTGTTGGCGCATGCCTCCTCCACCTTTGCACATCTAGAGGATGGAATTTTGCCCATTTTTCTTGGTGAAATAGCTCTAGCTCAGTCAGATTGGTTAGCGAACGTTTGTGAACAGCAAGTCCTGCCACAGATTCTCAAAGGGATTTAGGTCTGGATTTTGATTGGGCCATTGTAACACATGAATATGCTTTGATTTTAACTATTTTATTGCAGCTTTTGTTGCATGTTTAGGGTCGCTTTCCTTTTAGAAGGTGAACCTACACACTAGTCTTAATTTGTTTGCTGGCTCTAACAGGTTTTCCTCCAGTATTGCACTGTATTTAGCTTCATCTATCTTCCCATCAACTCTGACCAGCTTCCCAGTCACCACTGAAGCAAAGCATGATGCTGTTTCAAGATGGGGATGCTGTGTTCAGGGTGATGTGTGGTGTTCACTTTCCTCCACACACAGTGTTTGGCATTTAGGCCAAAATTTTCTATTTTGTTCCCATCGGACCGGAGCACCTTCTTCCACATGCTTGCTGTATTCTCTACACAAACGTGACTTCTTTTGACTTTATTTCAAAAATGGCTTTCTTTTTGCCACTCTTCCATAAAGAACAGTTTTGTGGCGTACATGACTAATAGTTGTCCTATGGACAGATTCTCCCACCTGTTCCCTCCTTGTCTGGGCTGTCAGTTAAGGTGGACGTCCATGTCTTGGTAGGTTAACAGCTGTACCATACTTCTTCAATTCACAGATGATGGATTGAATAGTGCTCCGTGAGAAGTTCAGAGCTTGGGCTATTATTTAAAACCTAGCCCTGCGATACACTTTGCCACAACTTTATGCCCGAGCTGCCTGGTAAGTTCCTTGGTTTCCAAAATGCCGTTTGTTCACTAATACTCTGTAACAAACCTCCGAGGCCTTCACAAAACAGCTGTAGCTATACTGAGAATGAATTACATACAGAATCTTATAGATTTATTATATATTATATATATATTATATTATATATTTATTTACTAATTAGGTGACTTCTAACGGCAATTAATCGCACTGGATTTTAAAAAGCACTTGTCCTTTTCTTTACACTTCACAAATACTTGCTACTTTGTGTTGCTCACATAAAATATCAGTTTAATATATTTAAGTTTGTGGCTGTAACGTTTAAAAAAACGGAATAGTTCAAGGGGTATAAATACTTTTGCCACTGAAAACTATCAACACCAGAAGAAACACAAAAAGTGCAATCAAGCTTTGTACTGCAGCTGTATCTCTATAGTTAGAATCCATCAGTCATGTTACTAAGAGTTGCCATTTAGGCCTTGCCTTCTTTATACATTTCCAACATTGTAACGTAAAAGATGCTCCAGAATTATCAATGGTACTATAATTATTTACTATAACAGGGAGTTGAAAGCTGATAAAAATCCATTGACTTGCAGGTGAGGTCTTCTCTATTTGTAGACACTGTGGCAGATTTATCAAAACTGTCTAACTCTTAAGCAGTGTAAACTTAGATTATATGGTCTTACAATGCATCCCATTTATCATAGTGTTAGATCTGTGTAGTCTAACTTTACACCATATTTAATTTGGCTTATTTTATGCCACTAACTGTGCCAAAATGTTGATGCCTGGAATCACACAGTAAACCACACCCATGCATCTAAACCACGCCTAATTTGTACCTTTTGTTGGACAAGGTACAAAAGTGTCTGGAAGCTGTCTAAAATACCTAAGAAATGTAAAGCATGAACTCCACTATTTTGGGCACAAATTGCACAAAGATTCTGGTGCAACTGCCTTGATAAATGTGTCCCATTCTCTTTTCTATCCAGTTCAGAGCGCTTTGACAACTTTCTTCTGATGAGTACTGAGTTTGGTCCCTTGTTTCTGCAGCCATCCCAGCTTCTGTAGCAACACAAATAAAGTCAGACCTCAGGCTAGGGTCCTAAATTATTTCAGGTCCTCAACCAGTCCAGCTTCAAGGCTAGGACCAGACTCTGTAATAAATTTAAAACCCTAGACCAGACTCCTAAAAATACTATTGGACCACAGACCCGACCCCAAAATTAATTTTACAGCTCAGACCAGTCCTGAAAAATCAGAGGCACAGTGGGACCACAAAACCTAGACCAGCTCCCAACACTAATTTCAGATCCCAAAATTGATTTTAGATCAAAGACCCTTAAATTTATTTAGGCCCCTTTATATACCTACCAGTTATTCTTGCTTTTAAAATAACCCAATTAAGTAATTTAAATAAAATTAAATATTTTAAAAATGTCACATCAAAGGAGGTACAGTGCGCCCTAACTGGAACTCAGTCCACTGTACCTGTCTACTTGATGTGCTGCCTTAAGTGGCATACCCCAAATGGTATGCTACTAAGGTACAGGCACAGTCAGGTGGTAAAAATAGTCAGACAATCCAAGTCAGCAACAGAACAGTAATGTCAGGCCACAAATCAGAATCCAAAGAGAGTAACCAGAAAACACATCAGGGGTCAGAAACACTGTCAGGAGCGAGGGACAAAATCAGCAAACACGTCAAAGTCAGGAAAACAAGCTAAGGTCAAGTAAATGGAAAATGCAAGGAAATTTAAAAGGTAATATGGCAAGCCGGAAAAAAATGACAGGCGCAAAAGTCAGATTCCAGGAGGTTTAAATGGAGTGCCTGGACATCGCCTTCCTATTTGGCTGGAAACCCAAAACACCTGTTCGGTGAATGCACGTTGTCACTCATGGAATTTCCCAGACCATCTCTTGGTTTAGACCACCCTGGGAAAAACAGCTGCAGAGGTTTGTTTCCTGCTGGGGAACTCCCAGGTGTATGCAGCCCTGCAGCACCACACCAGTACTCAGGTGGTGATCTCTTGGTGCTTTACCTCATTTTTGCTTTCAGACTGCCTACTGTGTATAAACACAAAAAAATGGGTTTCCCCAAAGGGCATTTTACCCCTGATTTGCCCGCTTCGTTTTTTCAGTGTTTTTCAAAAGGTGTATGTCGTTTGGTTTTTTGAATGCATACAGTGACCCACAGGCTTGACATCATCATGCCTTTCTCCACAGTGTCTCTGAGTCAAAAAAGATCTGTTTATGTAGAGGCGTGAGTGTCTACAATGTAGAGAGGTTAGCACTTCTTCCTTTCAGCATAGGGCACCTAGGTTCAAATCCCTGCAGGAACCAGACATGGATTTTTTATTTGTCAATGCGATATTGTTGGGGTTTCTTTTTATTTATTTGCATGTTTGACTAATTACTAAGGGAGAAAGAGGTGGGAGTAGAATGATCCCCGGGGGTTGAACACTTCCAGCAGTGAGCTGTGTGATTACAAAGGGGAAAAAAGACAAAACAGTACTCCCTAAAAGGGAAGGTGTGTCTGCACATGGGGCCAGGAGAGGAGCTTTCATCATGGTCGTATCCCGGGGAAAAGAACTGTACACTAGGGTCACAAAGGAAGAGCTAAAAAAAAAATGGTCCCAAATTTTTTGAGAAAAATGATGAATGGGAAAATGTTTATTTTTAATTGCAAGCTTCCCACATAATTTGGGATGTGGTAAAAACCCTTTAAATTCGGGAGGAAAAAAGATGCTAAATGTCTCAGATAAGTTTTCTTTCTTTTAAGTTGTTAGTTCTATAGCATTCTCATCTTTCTTTGTGATTTAAAGTAAAAAAAAGGTTAAAGCTAAAAAACTAAATATTACAAGACAAAAAATTTTGGTCCCTTTGTTGAAGAAAGAAAAATCCAACGGGAAAATTTTAAAAAAAGACAAAAAATAAGAAAAAGATTTTTAAAATTTCTGAAAAACAACGAATACAAATCTGACCTTGCTTTTGAATCGTGGTTTAACTACATTAAAAAAAAAAAAAAAGTGAAACTGCTTGGGGCAAAATGATGGTACCTTAATTAAAATTTTGTTTCTTTTATGCAAATAAATTAGTTCTGTAACTCTTAATGAGACTTCCCCTGTCCTCCGATATTTTGGACCACTCTTCGTGAGCAAACTGCTCCAGCTGTCTCAGGTGTGAAGGTGCCTTCTCCAGCTGCGGTTCAGCTCCTTTAAGTGGTCAATAGGATTTGGATAAAGACTCATAAAAGCCACTTCAGAATAGTCAAATGCTTTGACATTCTTATATGTTTTTTAGCTCAGTGTTTTGGGTCGTTATCCTGTTGGAGGATCCATGAGCTACAACTGAGAGCAAGTTTTCTGACACTGGGCGGCACAATTCACTTCAAAATGCTTTGATTGTCTAGATATTTCACTGTATTCTGTAGAGATTCAAGACACTCTGTGCCAGATGCAGCGAAGCAGCCCCAAAACATAACCGAGCCTCCACCATGTTTCAAAATAGGTACCATGTTCTTTTCTTGCTTGCTTAATTTTTGCATCTGTGAACATAGATCTGATGTGACTTTACAAGAAGCCCCTGTTTTCATCTGTGCAAAAGACAATATGCATTTTGGCAAATTTTAGCTTTTTTAGGATTTGCGTTCAACAGTGGTTTCCTCCTCAGTGGTCTTCCATTACACGGAAAAGCAAAAGGGTAGCAATGATTTGAACTTTTGATTTTCAGGTTCCATATCTCAGCATTCACTACAGATCTGATTGCGAGACTACCATCATTTTATAGACAATCATCTTGGCTATCTCATACATAACTTTGACCTGCAACTATTTAGCATATGCTTAGTTCTGAAGATTCTTGTCATGTAACTGCATTGTTACCATTTTGCTCCTGGTGGCGAAAAAATATTTTTCAAATTACAACCTGTTCTCACATTGTCTAATAGCTTATGGTACCACTAGGTTGATTCCCAAGCGAAGGGTCACTGGTTCGAATCAAACAACAACCATGAAGAAGATTTCCCAAGAAAAGAGGAACAGCATCATCCAGCTCATCGATAGCGGTCTCTTGGCCAAGAGAATTGCCAAACTCCATCATGTGAGGCCCTGACAGCTGGAAGAATATGAAATGGTCCCTCCATCCATTCAAAAGCCAAGAAATGGATGTCAAGGAAAAATAACGGACTCAACAAGGCGGCTCATCACAAGGTCTATTAGTTATGGCACAAAAAACACGGCAGTGGAGGGGGCTCATATGCCTGGTAATAGTGAGATCACAGAAGTCCATGCAAGTACTGTGCGACGTGTATTACATAAGTCTAGGAAGATGGCCCTAAAAATGGTGACGAAGTCTAAATTCAAACTCGTCATAAGAAGTGCCGGCTTAAGTTTTTTAAAAAGTGCAAAAAGTTGACGGTAGAAAATTGGAAATGAATGATTTGAAGCAATGAGACAAAAACCAGTAGACTGCACTCTAATTGGTCTGCAAGAATCAAGGTAAAAGAGAGCTAATGGATTGAGAGATTGAAAGAACTGCCAAGTTTGGTGGAGGAAGCCTGATAATATAGAGTTTTTTCACAGCCAAAGGTGTTGGAAACTTCATAAGGATTGTTGGTGATCTCAATGCTGAGCTATATGTGAGTGCCATACAAGTTGAGTTACTTCATACATTCAATTACTATGGGTATGAATAGAACAACATAGTGTTCCAACAGGACAATGACCCGAAGTGCATGTCAAGACTGGGAAAGAGATGGTTCAATAACAATGAAGTAGAGTTTCTGGATTAACTTTCACAGTCACCAGACCTCAACCCAATCTAACCCAAGTCCAGTATGCACCAACATTGGGAATGTGTAGAAGAGATCTGGGATCACATTGCAGTCAAGACATGCATGTATCTGATCCAGAGCCGAGAAGGATTCAGGCAGTATTGAAAACTAAAGGTGGATTTATCTCAAGTTCAAAGCTGTAGTGGATGATAAGTTATGAAGCCTAAAGTCAAAAGTTCAAAACATTGTTACCCTTTTGCTTGTCAGTGTCAGTCCACTTTGGCAAAAACAGAGACAGATGGTACGATTAAACTGATGTACCCTAACCTCAGAGTTCACCTCTAATTTCTTTGTAAATTGTTTTGGGGTCTTTGGTTTTGGCTCTTTGCATTTTTCCTGTATGTTTTGATTTGCAGCAATAAAGTCCTTATTGAAACGTAACAGGAAACTCAGGTCTTAAAAAATGGATCCACGGGATGATAGTCCTTTCCGTTTTTGGCTGCAAACCTATTTCACCTGAATGAATATCTTCGGACGACAGCTGAGGTCTTCAAGTTGGCTGCACCAAAACATTTTCTTGGTATTAAGTCTGTTAGTCCGGAATCTGCCGCTTTTGGTGACACATCTCCTGATTCGGAATCTGCTGCTCCTGGTGACATGCCTGGTGATATGCCTCCTGGTCTGAAATCCACTGCTCTTGATGACACGTCTGCTGCTGGTCCAGAATCCGCTGCTCCTGGTGACTCGCCTTCTGATCCAGAATCCACAGCTCCTCCTGGCGTCACGCCTCCTGGTCGGAAATCTGCCATTCCTGGTCACATTCCTGGTGTCACACCTACTAGTCAAGAATCCGTTGCTCCTAGTGTCATGCCTCCTGTTCTGGAATCTGATGCTTCTGGTGTCACGCCTCCTTATCCATAATCTATCACTCCTGGTGATGCTCCTGTTGTCATGCCAACTGGACCGGAAGCCACTATTCCTGGTGGCGCATTTCTTACTCTGGAATCTGCTATTCCTGTTTGGGGTCCGTAGACCCCTCATAAAAGTGGGGGCACTGTAAGGTTCGTGCCTTGCTTACTACATGCCTTTGACCCTGGGGGCTGCTGTATTGGAAGTCCAGCATTCTCCATGCCAGCCAGCAGGGCACCGGTTAACCTGATCTCAGCATTAGCAGCTGCTGCTCATTTCCCTGTCAAACTAGCTTTAAAAATCCTAAATGCTATGTTATCTAATTAGTATGGGTTTATATAGCCATGTCTGTTTGTTTCTTTCATGATCAAGACTAAGAGCCCAGGATGATGGCTCGATACGCGTAGCTCTTCTATCCTGTTAACTAATTTTTTGATCATATGTTTTTAAATGGACACCAATAAAAGTGCATTTTTATTGAAACATTTTTTAGTGTTGAAGGAACGCTTCTCTATTTGGGATTTTTCTACTTGTACTTTGTATCTTCAGCGAGATGCCTCTTCCCTGCACCATAATTCATTTGATGTATACCAAGTACAAGAAGTACAGGTGAGCGGACTTTTTTTTATATTTCTCTTTTGGAGCTTTAAAACCAGCCTCTGCTGCTAGTCAGGGCCTGAGTTACCTGAGTGCATCTGGACTCCTGCTCCATGTTCATTGTCCAAGTCTGCAGTTCCTCTGGCTTTCCTCCTGGTCCAAATCTGTAGTTCCTCTGGCGTTCCTTCTTTTCCAAATCTGTAGTTCTTCTGGCGTTCCTTCTGGTCCAAGTCATCAGTTCCTCTGGCGTTCCTTCTAGTCCAAGTCAGCAGTTCCTCTGGTGTTCCTTCTAGTCCAAGTCAGCAATTCCTCTGGCGTTCCTTCTAGTCCAAGTCAGCAGTTCCTCTGGTGTTCCTCCTAGTACAAGTCCGCTCACTTGTTTCTGCTTGTCCCTAACATCTCAAACAGCCACTAGGATCCACCCTCCCCTAAAAACGTTTCAACGACTGTTTTTACATTTTTTCCTGTATGTTTTGATTTGCCACAATAAAGTCCTTATTGAAACGTAACAACAACTTTCTCCTTAGCTTCCTTTTGTCCATGTTCAGTTTGGTACACACCATAATACTGAACAGTGACTACTTTTCACCCTTTAAATTGGCAGACTGACTCATTACAATACACCTTAGTTTAACATGTCTCTATGGTCAAATTATTTTAATTATTTTTCCTTGGGTTGTCCCAAACACAAACACAATCCCTGATTTTCATTAGTTATTTTAAAATAGATGGCAGCAAAGAGCCTTGCCCATACAAGCTTACAGGCCAGATTAGACTAGAGAAGAAATGAATTGGAAGAGGTAAAATATTAGGGTGACAGAATTTTTAGGTACTAGTTATAGCAGTGCTAATATTTTTACCAAATAAGTTAGAGTGTTGTACAACTAGTGATTTGTTTGGTTTGACTGAACTTGTGAAAAATTCAGTTTTGTGACCTCTTGAACCCAAAGTTTTTTTCTTACCCTATCTCTTATCCTATCAATAATGCTAACCATAGCCTTAACCCTAACCTTTAACCCTTCCAGTGCGACCATCCATTCACTTCTGGTTTCCATAAGTTACTGTGGAAAGTGGAAGTGATGTTGGACTTGACATTAAACATTGTTTATCATGTCCGACGTTACTTCTAGTTTCCCTAACATAGAGGAAACCTATGAAAACCAGAGGTGACATTGGATGTCACCCAAGAGGTGTAACAGAAGAGCGACATGAGGCGTGGAGCAATACGGGACCTGGGGAAATGTTGAAAGGTGAATTAAGCCCTAAAATCCGTTATCCTATTGCTAAATCCAATTTTTTGGGCTGTTTTCACTAAACTTCGAATTAGTTCTATCATAATCAATTACTTAGATTTAGGTCAAATTTGACAAGAAATCTAAAATCAGACTCTAGTTATTGGTATATATAGTATCTAAAATAGATCGTGTCTGGGAGATAAATTACAGACATCTTTGTTGCATGATAGGAAAATATGTGCAGTGGGTATCAAAAGTATTCAAACCCTTTGAACTCTTCCTCATTTTTATATATGTATTTTATTGACATTTCATGTGACAGAGCAACACAAAGCAGCAAGTATTTGTAAAGTATAAAGAAAATGATACTGGCATTTCCAAATGTTTGCAAATTAAAAACTGAAAAGTGTGGTGTGCATATGTATTCAGTCCTCTGTATTCTGATTCCCTTAATATCCAGTGTGACCAATTGATTTTAGTAAATAGAGTACATCTGTATGTAATTTATTCTCAGTATAACAACAGTTGTTTTGTGAAGGCCTCAGAGGTTTGGTAGAGAACATTAGTGAATAAAAAGCATCATGAAAACCAAGGAACACAGACAGTTGAGGGAGAAAGTTGTGACAAACTATATTGCAGCGTTAGGTTTAAAAAAAATAGCCAAAGCTCGGAACATCCCAAAGAGCACTTTTTAATCCATTATCTGAAAATAGAAGGATTATGGAACAACTGCTAACCTACCAAGAAATGGCGGTCTACCTTAACTGACAGCCCAGACAAAGACCGTACTAATCAGAAAAGCAGCCAAGAGGCCCAAGGTCATTCTGGGGGAGCTGCTATCATCCACGGCTCAGGTAGGAAAATCTGTCTACAGGACAACTATTAATCATGTATTCCACAAATCTTGCCTTCATGAAAGAATGTTAAGAAGAAAAGCAGTTTTGAAAGCAAGCCATAAGAAGTCCCGTTAGCAGTTTGCAAAAATCTATGTAGGGAACACAGCAAGCATGTCAAAGAAGGTGCTTTGGTCAGATTTGACCAAAATGCCAAATGCTAGGTATGGGGACAGACAACACTACACATCACCCTAGGCACACCATCCCACCATAAAGTATGGTGCAGGCGTCAGCATCATGATGGGGGGGAGCAGGGACTGGGAAGCTGATCAGAGTTGACGAGAAGATAGATGGAGCTAGATACAAGGCAATCCTGCATGAAAACCTGTTAGAGGCTGCCAAAGACTTTAGACTGGGGCATAGATACCCCTTCCAGCAGGTCAATGACGCTAAACATACAGCCATGCTACAATGGTAGCATTTAAATAAAAGCATAGTCATGGGCTAGAATGGTCAAGTCAAAGTGCAGAGCTAGATCCGAGTGAGAATCCTGGAGGAAAACCTGTTAGAGCCAGCAAACAAATTAAAACTGGGGTGTAGGTTCACCTTCTAAAAGGAAAGCGACCCTAGACATACAACCAAAGCTAGAATAAAATAGTTGAGATCAAAGCATATTCATGTGTCACAATGGCCCAATCAAAATACAGACCTAAATCCCATTGAGAATCTGTGGCTGGACTTGCTGTTCACAAATGTTCGCCAACCAATCTGATTGAGCTAGAGCTATTTCGTAAAGAAGAATGAGCAAAAATGTCAGCCTCTAGATGTGCAAAGCTGGTAGAGACATCCTCAACAGACTGCAGCTGTCATTGCTGCTAAAGGTGGTCCTACAAAGTATTGACTCAGGGGTCTGAATACATATGCACTCCTAACTTTTGAGTTTTTTAATTTATAAAAATGTGTGAAAGCAGGTATCATTTTCTTTATACTTCACAAATATTTCTTGCTTTGTGTTACTCTATCATATAAAATACCAATAAAATATATTTAAGTTTGTGGCTGTAATGCTTAAAAATGAGGAACAGATCAAGAGGTATGAATACTTTTACAATCCATGGTATTTACTTTATTGGGTTTTTTTCTGTTAGTTTTCGGATAGATGTCTGATGAGTGATGTTGGGCCTGTGGGTCGTATGACATGAGAACTTGTTGGTCACCCGTACAGCTGTAGCTTGTGACTCTGTATTTAGAGTCTGCAGAGGTGGATTACTTGTTTCATTTCTGTTTTGCATGTTTGTGTGGGCACCTGTGTGAGCTTTGTGTAACGGTTGGTGTTTTTTTGCGCCTTGATATAATCTGTAGCTTTACCACGCAATTTTCTGAATGCCAATGTTAGGTTTCTATCTAGTCAGACTAATTAGATTTTGATGCTCAGAAATATAAGGTCATGAATATAGTCCATGGTTACAATACTATTAGTTACATGATGAGTAATACAACATTAGATATCTGAAACAGATGTTGGAATACAGGTAAATGGTATTCAATATCCACAAGTGCAACATCCAGACTTATAGACCACCAATATGCGTAGGGGTGGAATCGAGATTTTTAACAACAGGTCCCGTTCACAGTTGACAGATGTCTGCAGCTCAGCACATTACAGAAAATGATCCCTAAACCAGTAATCCAATAAAACAATTGTAATGTTACAAATATTTTAATGTGTCCCTGAACTTTCAGGTAACTTTTTGGGATATGCTGTCATGTACTTTTAATCTAGAAGCAGCACTGCTTCTGGTAATTATATAACTGGTATATGGCATTTTAATCTGTTTATACATTAGCTTGTACTGTTTTATGTAAAGCATGCTGAAAAGTTAGCAGCTACTACAGTACTAGAACTAAGCTGAATACAGAGAGTTGGAAATTGCTGTAGGTTTGTACGAGAGGCTGCTGATAAGTCTTTGGCTTTGTGTTCTTTTTTTGTTTCTATGAGAACGAATACTACATCACATGAAAGCATTATGCGTATAATATATGTTTTCAAAATTTTGTGTTTGTAGCTTATGGCAACAGTGATTTAGGCACGCAGGAAATCAAAATGGTGGAGTCTAAGGAGATATTCACAGCAAATGAGAGCGGAGTGATAAAATTCTTGTTTCTGCAAGAAAGTCCGCAAAGGATATTCAAGGTGATATGTCGCAGACATTGGGGAATCAATGCCCTTCATATTCTACAGTTAAGAACTGGGTTGCCAAATTTAAAATGGGCCACTTCAGCACCAATGATGAGGAACGTCCTGCATGACCGAGAGTGGTTGTTGTTCCAGAGATCGTCGATGCTGTGCACAACCTTATACCGGAGAATCGGTGAATTTCAGCTAAAGGAATAGCAGATATCATGGGCATTTCATCATGGTGATTTCTCGTTAATGTGCTTGTGTCATTATCCATGAACATTTGAACATGAAGAAGCTTCTGCAAAGTGGGTCACCAAATGTTTGACAACAGATCAGAAAAGCATGTGAGTGAAAACTTTCCAGTCCATTTGTCAATGTTTCCAGACTGATAACAACTTCCTGGATCGACTGGTCACTATGGATGAGATCTGGATTTATTTGTATGACCCTGAAACCAAATAGCAGTCACAAGAGTGGAGGCACAGTGGTTCTCCTCATCCAAAGAAGTTCAAGGTGCAAAAATCAGCCACTAAGGTGATGGCGTCTGTGTTCTGGGATAAGGAAGGTGCGCTGCTAGTGGGTTACCTTCAAAATGGTTCCACCATCAATGCAAGGTATTACATTGAACTTTTGGACAAATTGAAGGCAGCTCTGAAGGCCAAAAGGTGCGGCAAACTGTTGTAGGAATCTTGTTCCTTCAAGACAATGCCTCCGCTCACACTGCACAAGCGACCATGGCAAAATTGGTGGAGCTAGGCTTCCAGCTGGTTGATCACCCACCTTATTCACCAGATCTAGCTCCCTCCGACTATCATTTGTTTCCAAACCTGAAGAAACACCTCATGGGTACCAAATTTCACACCATTTCTGATGCCATGGCTGCTAGGTATGACTGGTTTGAGGCACAACGGAAATCCTTCTTTTTGCAAGGCTCACAGAACTTGGAATACTGATGTAAGAAGTGTGTTGACATCAGTGGAGAATATGTGATATAAGTGTAAAGTTTCATCTTACTGTCTCATTTCTTCCTGAGTAAAGCCAAAGACTTATCAGCAGCCCCTCGTAGCATGTGAAAATGCAGCTCCCTGTATGACCTGAGCTACTCATATGCTTAGAGTTATTTCACAAGCAGGAATGGTACCACCCATCATTTCGCTATAGACCATATGTGTGACCACAGGACTGATCAGACGTAGAAGCAGAATAAACATTTACATTCAATGACTCACAGATGATGTCTTCTGTGATTGGAGTTGTTCTTTTTTTTCTTCAGCAATGACCTCTATGACCTTGATGACACAGAATTTGATGTACATACATTTTTGGCTGCTCAGTTTTTTATATCTTACCCTCTATACTAAGTCAAACTTACTCTATCACTACACATTTTGCCAATATAACAGTGTTACAAATTGTGCCCGTTGAATATAACAGAGCTATGCACTGTGCCTCTAATTAGATACCATAGTGCTTCCGAAACTAACAGTGCCACACAGTCCCTAGAAAGTTTGTGAGAAAAGGTCAATGAAAGATAAGTGCTACCCAAAAGTGCTGCTCAAGTATACTATCCCGACACAGTAACCCCACATATTGCCCCTTTATAGTGCTCCCACATATGTCCTCTTAGTGATGCCACCTTTATAGTGTTTCACATAGTACTTTTGTATATTGCATCCCAAAAGGCCACATTTATAACAAGGCTAGATGCTAACCTAATGACAGTGCCATTAAAGGCTATAACTAATTGATAAATTCATGCACATAATTGATTTAGGGAAGATGCTGTTTGAAACTAAATATCTACAGTAGATTGCAAAAGTTTTCATACCCGTTGAACTGTTTGTCATTTCTAAATGTTACAGCCACAAACTTAAATGTATTTTATCGATATTTTATGTGATAGAGAACTAAAAAGTAGCCAGTTATTGTGAAGCAAATGATATGTGCTTTCAAAATTATTGCAAATTAAAAAAACTTTTAGTCCCACCTGACCAGAGCACCTTCTTCCACATGCTTGCCTTGTCCCCTATATAGCTTTCTGCAAACAGGACTTCTTATAGCTTGTTTTAAAAATTGCTTTTCTCTTGTCACTCTTCCATAAAGGCCAGATTTTTGGAGTACAAAACTAACTGTGGACAGAATCTCCCACCTGAGTTGTGAATCTCTGCAGCTCCTCAAGACTGACCCTGGGCCTCTTGGCTGCTTCTCTAATTAGTGCTCTTCTTGTCTGGGCTTTCAGTTTAAAGGATGGCCATGTCTTGGTAGGTTAGCAGTTATGCCACACTCCTTCCATTTATGGATGATGGGTTAAAGTGAGTGGTTTGTGTGATGTTCAGTGCTTGGGCTATTTTTTTTAACCTACCCCTGCAATACACTTTGACACAATTTTTTCCCTTAGCTGTCTAGTGTATTATTTGGTTTTCATTATGCTGTTTGCTCACTAATGTTCTCAAACCTCTGAGGCCTTCACAAAACAGCTACAGTTATACTGAGAATTAAATTACACACAAATGTACTCTATTTAGTGATTAGGTGACTTCTAGAGGCAATTGGATATACTGGATATTATTTAGGGGTATCAGAATACGGGGTTTTGAATACATATCCATGCCATATTTTTTAGTTTTTTAATTAGCAGAAATTTTGAAAAGCATGTATCATTTTCTTTACACTTCACAAATACTTACTCTATATCAGGCAGGAGACTGTATGACTGTGTTATATGGAGGAAGCACAGGATGTAACACTGTGTTATATGAGGGGATCTATGAGTTACACAGTCAGTAATTAGTCAGATCATTCACCCTAGAGCTGGGAGATGACTATACATCCCGCAGCCCTCTCACATAGCTGGTTTTACTTTCGGTTTTAACAGCTCAGAAGGGAGTAAACACAGAGTGTGCAGGCAGCCAATCACAGCGCAGGGGGCATTTCCAGAGTGTTTCCTGCCTGAGGGCGTATCCCAACAGGCTGAATGAAATGTCAGCCAGCCAATCATAGTGCAGAGGGCGTGTCCAACGGCGGAATCCGACCGAGGGCTGGTCCCAACAGGCTGAATGAAATGTCAGCCAGCCAATCAGAGAAAAGGGGGCGTGTCCCGACTAGCAGCAGCAGAAATAGAAAACAGATGCACAGAAAAGCTCATATCTACTATACTAAGTGACTGAGGTAATGCAACAAAATTACAGAAGTGCTTATTTTATTTTTATCATTAGAGATATGATCTTTGTAGCAAGAATACCCCTTTAAGTTTGTGGCTGTAACGTTTAAAAATGAAGTTCAATAGGTATGAATGCTTTTGCAACCTACTGTATGTAACTATGATAACTATGTAGCTTTAAGTTTGTGCAACTTTCGAAAAATCAATGTATAAATGGAAAACAAAACAAAGATACCATAAATATGATTGTGTATACACTTATCCCTTTAATGTAGATAGGGTAATAAAGGTAAGCAGATGATTTACAGCTGCAAAACACAAGACCTTATGTGTAATATTCAGATAAGACTCATTGTCAAGTCCAAGTAATAAATAATTGAGAAAGGAATTAAATTCAGGACAGACATCAGAGACACTTTATTTACATTATTACACCATGTGGAAACTGTTCTACTAATAAAACTGTATCAGATCTGTCTGCCAACATTATGTCACTGTATTATGTAAATGTGTAAGAGAGGATCAATGGGAGATTTAAACACCTGCAAGATGTCACGCCAATACCACAATGATAGTGATACTTACATGGAAATTCTATGGTGTGGTTTTATGCTGGTGAATTAAAACACGCAGACACATCTTTTGTAAAATCTACTGGAAGAACAAACAGGTATTGAAAAAGGTCTAACTTTTTTTGCAATAGTACAAAGGAAATCTGTGCCCTTATAGTGTGTGACATATAGTCTGGAAATAATATTTAATATAACATTTAAAGGATAATGCTGCATGAAAAGAGAAACCTCCGTGTAAACCAGTAAGTTCACCATTACAACAGCCACAGAGGTTGACACCCAGTCTTCCAAGACTCCTTACAGGGGCTACTAGTGATTTAAGATGGTGCACTTTGGAGGAGGTCTATGTTCAGGACTCTAGTTCTTGCAAATCCAAACTTCTCCAAAGAGAAGCTTTTTGGATTTGCAAGTTGGAAACAATGGCCCCAAAGGGATTAAATGAAAGCTTAAGTTTTAGATGTTTTTTGTAAAGGTTAGTAAGTATTGTTTTTAGATAATGATTAAATTCCTTTGATTTTATGTTTATGGTAAAAGTATCGTAATGTGTTTCATAAAACCTAATTCAATATGTTTATCATGTTTATCATGTATATGTTTATCATGTATATGTTTTGTAATAAGTGTAGTTTGTCTGGTTAAGGGTTAAAACTCACCTGTTTGTTGAATGCTGATTGTATATCAGGAAAGGTGCCCTATAGTGCGCATGCTTGAGAAAGGAAACTGGAGTTTCCGAAACGTCGCAGCTGTGTGCAGCACGGAGCCTTCAGCTCTTCTAACCAGCTCGAAAATTGAACTCTATTTTGCTGAGATGTGAAGCTAAAGTGATGGCTATAATATACAGCTAAGTACTGACTTGCTTATTGATATTAATGTGACGATTTGGAGTATGTTGGCATTGTTGCTTGAAATTCATACACCATGCACTTTATGATATAAGTAAAATAATTATTCAGCAATTGCTGTGTGCAGCCCTTTGATTGTTTGAAGTCATCTTGACAACCCCATGCTATACACCCTTTTAGGGAATATGGACATAGTAACATACTATATAAAGTGGAAAAAAGACACAGGTCCATCAAGTCCATAAGTGATGATCCAGACAAAAGCAAAAACCCCTATCAAGTGGATGCCAAGTAGCCCATAGAAAAAGCTAAATTCCTTCCTGACTCCAATATGGCGATCAGAATAAATACCTGGATCAACATCATGGGTGACATGTATGAAATCTGGCGTGCACACGCCAAACTTCATGTGAGTAATAACGGCATAGAATGCGCCTGACTTATGAACCCGCTCTACAGCGGATCATAAATCAGGCGCATTCCAGCGCTTGGGCAACGTTTCTGGCTCAGGTAAATCACTTTGAAAGTGCTCTACCTGTTCCAGCTGTAATGCACCTAGAAATGCTGTAGCGAAGCTATAAATCTAAAGCTTTGCTACAGTTCTAGTGCACCCCGCCTCCTGCACACCCCCTGATCCGAGACGCATTACAAAGTGCCGCTTGCGCTTTGTAATGCGCCCAGGAGTGGCGTGCAGGAGAGTTAAACATGTAGCGAACAGGGCTGCACTGGATGTCGGGCTGAAAAGATGCCAAATATCTGGAGCAACCCCGTTCATACATGTCGCCCCATATCTCTAGTTAGGTGTTTTGGTGTCCTAGGCAAAAAAGGCATTCTGTTGCCTTTGTCTGTCTGGCATGAGATGGCACCTAAGACAGTCGCCTACCTCCGCCTACCCATCATCCCGGACCTGATAGAGGTTCTACAAAAGCCACTTAGAAACAACGGTTTTAGTTCTTGCTCTATCCATGTATATATGGGCAGTACTTTGTTGGAATGGCCCCATGAAATACTAAATTTCCCACATAGGGCTGCTCCATAGCATCTTTTTTTAAAGGGGCTGTCTCACTACATTGATTCGTCCTGTTTTCTGTGTTTCATTTTGAATTTAGGGGGCATGTTTACCTGATTATACTAGGCTGCAGTAGAAGCCAGGTCTGTAGCTATAACAATCAATGCTGGCAGCCTATCAGGAGAGATCAAACAGGTCTGTAGCCATAGCGACCTGAGGAGCTGATGCAGTCCATACAATAGGGAATATCTAGGAATAGGTAGGACACTGTTAATGGACACATATTACAAAAGGACTTGTTTTTGCAAGATCTTTAACATAAAAAGCAATCCTCGTAGTGAGACAACCGCTTTAAGGACCTGCTATGTCATTGAGTAAAGCTCGAATTCTCCTGTGGTGGAACCATCCATCTGGACTACCTGTACTTGTCTTTTTTTCAAGAGACCTAACTAAAGTAAGGGAATAATAAATTAGACAATTTCTTTAATGGAATGTGTGGGGAAGCAGAATCACCACCTCAAATCTGCAGCAAGGTCTGCCACATCTGAATGCAGTGGGCATCCTGAGATGTGCTATCTCTTTCAAAGATTTCATTTTTTTGAGAAGCTCAATTAGAAAATTGACGACTAAGCATAATACAGGGAGTGTAAGAGATAAATACAGATAACATAGTGATAACAAAGCACAAAAATACAAATGTTGTTCAATTGGTCCAGACTAAAATGCTAAACTACATAACACAAAATGGTTTTAAATAAAATGTTCCCCAAAAAGAGGAGAACCTAACTAATGAACAACCGTGTTAATTTGTGTGTCAAGAAATTGAGTAGCGGTAAAAGAGAAGAAATGAGAGACAAGTAAGAACAGAAAGGCGCCCATACTCTTTTAAGAGTTGTTGGGCAAACTTGCATTTGGCCTACAGCTATTCCTCCCAACACCCCATACACATGTAAGCACCAGTGTGCATGTGTTTTTAATGGTAAAAATAGAGACCGCTGTTGTCAGACAGCTTTAGCAGTGCCTAATGTCTACAGAAAACAAAGGAAACTGGGTGTTAGAATTCAAAAACACGGGGAGTGGTCTGCCATGTGAAGAAGCAGGACGCAGGAACTTTGAGCTCCCGGCAGGATACTAAAAAACATCCCCAAAAGACACAGTCATGGGTCTGAAAAGACAAAAGAAGATACCCAAGATACCCAAGATCCCCTTTTTGGGTGATATACCCATATCAAACTACTTCTTCCCTCTGCAAGATCTGATCGGGGAGAACCCCCTTCCCCCGAAAACGGGATCAGGTCTCTTCCCCCTGCGCAATTCCCCCTGTGCAGGAGCAACGCAATTGCAGCATGGGAGAGAGTGACGTCCCTCCGAACCCCCGACACACAAACCCCCTGGACCCCGCATCCTGTCGGCCCAGGGGAGGAGACCCGCCTGAAAGGAGCCAGCGGCATACTCCACGGGACCCCCCAGTCACCGGACGGCCCCGGCACAAGGGTAACGACGGGGCTTCCCCCCCAATCTCTGGATTCCCCGCTGCCGGCCTGGAGATGCCGCGGCCCATGTCGTTCGCCATGCTCTAACACAGGGGAGCCCGATGCACCGGGTGACCCCCCCGGGAGGTGGTGTAGTCGCGCCCCCCCGCCACTTGGAAGCCGATGGGAGTCAGCCCCCATTTCATGGCAGCAGACTCAACCCCTGGGATGAGGGGGCGGCGAAAAATCCAACGGCCTCCCCCACAGCGCCGAGGGGACGTCCGTCACAGAGCACTCTTTTTCCGTTGCAGCAACGCGACCTTATGGGGTGGGAGAGCATACAGGGGGCCAGAGGGGGGATATCGCCCGCGCTGGACTTTTTCAAATAAAATGGGCGACGGGGGAGAGCTTGGGTGGGACTGAAAAAAAGGGATGTATGCGCACCAGGGGGCCCCTAAGCCCAAGGGGTCTCTTTCAAGAAGTTGCGTCCAGTTCGCCACATGGTCCCCCAGGGCCCCCCCAAGCCTGCCCCCCAGAAAGGGGGACTGCGGTCAGTTAATCCCATCCCCCCCCAGAAAATGAGGGATGCAGGCCAGAGAAAGGGCACCCCGATCCCTTGGGATAAGTTTCCCGTTGCCCCCCCCCCTCCATACAAAACGAGACAGTCATGAGCTACCAAGATCCCCTGTACCAGCCAACCTCACATGATACGGGCCCGGCACCCTAGTGCCATGTTCTCTCAGAACTCCCTCCACAGGGCCCCTGAGACTGCAATGAGGAGTGAGTGAACCCACGGCGCCCACCATTTGAACCGGCGCCTTATGACCAGCCTGAAGCAAAACGCCTGGTACCTCCTCAAGACGATAGCTGGGTGTCAAATCCGGGAACTCCGACCTGGGGAGATAGCCCTATCCCAACACAATGTTCCAGAATTACCAGTCCCCAATCGTACACGCCCCCCCCCATTGGGGAGGGCAGTCGCCCAGGTCTCCCCCACAATTACAGAAGCCCTGGCCCTTGCGGCGCACCAGAAATCCAAGCTTAAATGCTTTTACCCTCCAAAGCTGACAGAGCATGGGGTTAGAACTCAGGCAAACTGGAGGGAAAGGGGTTGAACCCGTGCAGGTGGCAGTGAGGAGCTGCAAGAAAAATACCAGTCATTGGAACAAAGACAAGAATCTACCAGTCTCGCCATTAATAATCTACAAACCTCCTTAGCAGCTCAAGCAGAACGCCAAAACCAGCTTGCAGCGCAAATCGACGACTTGTAGAACCGTAGCAGGCATAACAACGTCAGACTACGCGGACTCCCAGAGACAGTCCGTACCAACGCTGACCAAAATCTTCAACCGGATCTTAGGCAGGCCCGAAGATACTTACATAGAATTCGACCGGGCGCACAGGGCCCTCCGCCCGCAGAGCCAAGACCTGACTAGGGTGAGAGATGTGATCTGCAGGGCCCATCACTACAACCTTAAGGAAGAAATCCTACGCAAAGCCCGGCTGATGAAATCGATCATGCATGACAACACCAAACTTGGGCTGTACCCAGATCTCTCTCGAAGGACTTTGCACATGAGAGAAGCACTGACACCCCTTCTTGCCTTGCTTCAAGACAGACGGATCCAATACCGCTGGGGGTTCCCTTTCGCCCTCCAAGTTAAACAGGGGGACTCCCTGGTGATCTTGCGTTCCCCCGCTGATCTTCCAAGATTTACTGATACCCTGGGCCTGCCCCCCGTGGAGCTTCCGGACTGGTCGACTGCAATTGGTCCAGTTGGACCCTCCGAGTCCTCACCTCTACATCAACCAATTGGCCGCCCATCCCCGATGTCCATGCCAAAGACCCAACGATCGGGTCGTCGGAGGAGAAGAACCGATGACCAGATGACTCATCTAGATCCACATCGCTGACTTCCTGTCTCTGAGGGTAGACTGTAAACCTTCATCAAACCACGTAGCTTGTGTTACTTATTGGACTTTCACTCTTATTTACGTTATTCAAATTATGACCCAAATGCATTTGTTTGGTCGGCCTTTGTTTACTGGGGCCGTTAGTTATGTTTTAATGTCTCCTCTCCACCTAGTGAGCAGCTGATGTCGACCATGTCTCCTGGACCCTGCTGTTGTTTGGAATCTGGGGTGAGTGTTTCTATGTCAATGTAAATGTATAGTGTCAAAATCACATCCCTTAACGTTAAGGGATTCAATACCCCAGAAAAAAGGTCACAGGTAGTATATCACTTACATAAATCCAAATCCCACATAGTGTGTCTGCAGGAGACGCACATACTGCAGGATCACGCCCATGTTCTGAGAAATGCACATTACCCTGCCTGGAACCATAGCAGCAACTCCCAACAAAAGACAAAAGGTGTAGCCATTCTAATCCACAAATCCCTCCCCCTTACGGTTCTAGAGACTTGGGATGACAGCGAGGCTTGAGCTCTTTTTTTGAAGTGGAATCTTCAGGGAAGGGAAACCCTTTAGCAAAATACATACGCCCCTAACCTAACCAAATTCCTTCTGAAAAAAAACCTTAGAGAACTAACCTGCTTTGTCGGGGCGATAATTCTCTGGGGGGATTTCAATTGGTTCTGAAACCCTGACTTGAACATCCCCCGGAAGTCGTTGTCCCATAAACCGATTAACAAATTTTCAAAGGGTTGCATGCTGAAACTATCGGATGTATGGAGAATTATCCCCCCTGGGGGAAGAGATATCCTTTTTCTCTCACCCGCACCAAAATACAGTGTAAGATTTGTCCTCTCCAGCTTTTTCCTTCTCTCGCACGCAGTAGATGCTAAGATCGACGAGAGACCCACTCGGACCACGCCCCTGTCTTTCCCTTCTCGTTTTGCCGCTCTCCTTCGCTTGGAAACTGAATGGTCCTTTTGCAGGACACCTTATGCTGAAGACTCCAGATAATATCAGTGGTTTGGTCCCAAACCCTAGTAAAGCCCATACGATCCTCAAATGCAGTGGGGGGGACTAAAATGGCCCTAAGAGGAACTTAAAAAAGCATGGGGCCTTTCTGAAGGCGAAGCTCCCACAAAACTTAAAAACCCTTATGAGGGCTTCACGAATGAGCTGTCCCAATTTTTCGGGTCGAGTCGCTTTGAAATGACAAGATTGAGAAAAGGTTTTGGCTTGAAGCGAAAAATAAACGTATCGCCAAACGAAAAAGAGGTTCTAAGTGGAGAAATTTAACCGGGGTTTTTTGGCATGTGATTGGAGAAAAGAGGCCTCCTGTAGGCCGAATAAAACCCAAAAGGCCGGAAAACCCCTTAAATGGGAAATTTCCCCAGTTTTTCCACGGATTTTCTGTTTCTATAAAAACCTCCCAAAAACCGTTACTAGGGGGTTTTGAGGTTATTTGCGCTTAAAGCGTCCTGCACAAAACGCACCCCCCCGCCTTTCCCAACGGACTATTTTTCCCTTGATGACCCCTTTCAAAGTGAAACTCCAAAATTTTTTTACAGCTCAGGCAGGAGAGTCGGGATGGGGGCCATGCCAAATTTTACAAAAGTGTTGAAATCGGGTTTGCCCCCCTCTTTGCTTGCTTTAAATACTGGTCAAAAGACTCCCCCTTCGACCCATAATTTTTTAGGCCCATTCACAGCATCCCAAAACAGGGGAAAGGATGGTTTTGTGTCAAAGTAAGCCAATTCCCTTTTTAAACGGGGATGAAAATGTTTTTGCAAAGCTGACGCAAACTGACTAAACCCTTTTTGGTAGCCCTTATACCCTCCCCCAGGTGGGATTTTTTCCTATGGGAAAAAGGGGGAAATATTCTGAAAACTTTTACCTGATTGCCCAGTACACCACGCTGAATCCCATGCATGCTCTTGTTGGACCCCGAGAAGGAATTGACGGGTGATGGTCATTTGATGGGGTCCTCGTAATCTTGGGGGGGCCCGAACTTCCTTGAAAAGTTTTCACGGCATTTTTTGTTCCCCTCAAGCAAAAAACGGGTTAAGGGTTTTCCCTTTTTCCTTCCCTTATTCGAAATGGTCCCAGGCGGGGGTTTCCCCCTATCCCCCCCCCTGTAGCGCTTATTGCAAGTTATCGCAAAATCCCTCAATCAAGGGGATCTCCTGGGGGATAAAAGAAAAAATGTGGCCTTCGTGATGAATATCCTGAAAATAACTGACCCTTTGTCTCGTACCGTCTATTCCACAAACCCCTTGATAATTTGCCCGATTCAGTGCATAAGGTCAACATGGCCAAGGTTGGCATTAAACCTCCGTTACCCCGACACGGAAGTACCCAGTTAAAAAGCGGATATTCCTTTTCCCTGGGCTACATCGTCCATAAAATCCCGGGGAGTACATGCAGCAGCCCTTAAGGTACATTCGCCCCTTAACTTTACCCGTGCTGCTGAACCCAGGGGCCTTTAGGTGGAAGAAAAAGTTTCCCCTGGATGGGTCGCACAAATCTTAAAAATAAACCCCTTACCACGCCCTATCCCTTTTTTCAGGCATCCCATAGTGCCCCGGAAAAATCTGTTCCATCTATAAATAGTTGTGACATCTTTATATGGGGGGAAAATCCAAGGGTTTCAGAGACACATTGGGGGCCCCTGCGGTTAGAAGGGGGACTATCCCTCCTGTTTTCGAGGATACTATTTGGCAGCGCGGTAAGGATTTTGGAGGCTTCCACTACCTCGATCCAAACTGTGGGTGCAAATAGATCGGGCTATATAATTGCCCAACCCACCTCTCTTCGTGGCCCCCTTCCAATTAAAAAAAAATCATTAGCAGGTTCCGCAATCTCGCAAATATCTCCTCCTGTAAGCATATACCCTCCTTTTGCACTCTTTGAGAAAGGGGCCCCCACTTATCCCACTCAGGAAACCCCGGGAATGCCCAAAACTCAAAGATGCATGGAAAAAGGGGGCTGGGGGAGAAAGTTTTCCCCATTATGAAGGTGGTTGAAGGAATATGCTAAGTCTATAGCCGGGGCGTTTCTCCCCAAAGGGACTTTGCCGTTCCCTTAAAACCAATTGCGGAGGTATCCGCACTTGAAACGGGTTTTCTTAAGAAAAACTCGGGGTTTGAAGTTGGTGTTGCCAGTCAAGGACTCCCACATGTTCTAAAGAATTTATGGTCTGTTGGCTCATAAAGGAGACACTAGGTTCGCTTACCAAAATTGGGGAGGGGAGTTAAAAAGGGTTTGTGGGCGAAGAATGGGTGAGATATTTCTTGGCTTAAAGGAACCTTGTCTCGTAAAGACACGGAACCAACTTCAAGATCTGCTCGATGGTTTTGGGTCCAGCACTATACTAATTGTACCCGCGTCCAGAAACTTGTTGGGGTTGGGGGAGACGAGGGGGGATCCAGCTACCATATGGTGGGATTGTGCGAATTGCAACCTTTTTGGTGTAAAGTGAAAAAACGTTATTCATTTGGTACGGGGGAGGGAAGGGGGAAAATAAAACCCAGTCCATTGCTGTTCCTTTGGTGCGGGCTCAATCGCTCACCCAGGAACCGTCTTGTTTTCCCTTGCAAAAGCTGCAAGTTAATTTCCCCAAATTGGACCCCCCTTTTTAAAACTGGGTTTGGGGAACCCCTTTAAAAAAATTGTTCCCCCCCTTTCTTTTTTTTTTTTTTTTTTTTTTCCTTTTTTTAAAAGGGGGAATATTAATTTGTTTTTTTTTTTTTTTTTTGGAAAGTTTTTTTTTCTTATTTTTTTTTAATTTTTTTTTTTTTTTCTTTTTTTTTTTTTTTTTTTTATTTTTAAAACCCTTTAAAAATAAAAATTCTTTAAACAATTTTTATAAAAATTTTTTTTAAAAATTTTTTAAAAAATTTTTTTTTTTTTTATTTTTTTTTTTTTTTTTTTTTTTTTTTTAAATTTTTCCCCCTTTTCCTTTTTACCTTTTTTTTTTTTTTAAAATTTTTTTTTTAAAAATTTTTCCCCTTTTTTTTTTTTTTTTTAAACGGGAATAAAATTTTTTTGAATTAAAAAAAAAAAAAAGAATTCGAAAACACCAAAAACCCCAAAATATAGTGGATATATAAAGCTAACAAATTCCTCTAAAGCCAAAGCACAAAAACCAAAAGGAAGAATAAATGGCCATAAAACATAACTTTTAATGTATAAAGAGTTATAAAATACGTACTAATGCAGACGCAACAATCTCAAGAATATATTTACAAAAGAGTGAAAAAAGAAGCACTCAAATAAATGAAGGCGCACATGTGGGACAGGGGGACTAGTGAATGTACACGTATCCCTATGGAGCCCTAGGAAAGGGAACTATTAAACCCTAACCTAAATATGCAAACAGGAGAGTCGCCCCAATAAGGGCGGTCCTTTCAGGAGCCTGACCCTGCAAACACTTACCCTAAGTACTATCCTATAGGTCCTATCCCAACATGTTTCGATCCTCCAGAAGGGATCGCATCAGGGGATGATTAGGAACGCGGGGACCAAAAAAAAAAAATGTGCAACAAAATTATGGCTGGTGCACAGACAAAGTACCACATAAAGCTGCACTATACATATACTCACGGTACCCAGACAAATCAGTCAAATCGGATACAAGCAGAGTACATAGATTAGGCAGCACGAGGTGGGGTACAGGCATCTACAAAATTAAATAAATAAACAGACCTCACATAGGGAAAACCAACCCATATGAAATGTACTAACAATAAATCATATGATGAAGAAACCACACAACACTCTTTAGAAGAAGGACTTACCAATCAGCATGTAAGGAATTCCTACACAGCGATAATTCATAGGGATACGTGTACACTCACTAGTCCCCCTGTCCCACATGTGTGCCATTATTTTTTGAGTGCTTCTTTTTTCACTCTTTTGTAAATATATTCTTGAGGTTGTTGTGTCTGCATTAGTATGTATTTTATAAATCTTTATACATTAAAAGTTATGTTTTATGGCCATTTATTCCTCCTTTTGGTTTTTGTGTTAGAATTCGACATACCTGATTCTTCTCTCCCTAGCATCATTTATTAGGGGAGAGTCAGGAGGCCCTCAAACACATTAGATAGTTGGGCAGAGCAGCTGAAACCACCAGCAGTTTGTCTTGTCATTTGTTTAGTTGTTAATTAAGTGTCATTCTTACTGTTTACATATTTTAGAATTTTATGTAAAAATGTTCTGATTACTTCTAGAATGTAGATATATTACATTGCCTAAAGGACATCCAGAAGCCTCAAATTTGCCATTCAAGATTATGAGGCACCGTATTGCATACTATTGTTTTATGCATTGTTTCTCACTGTAACTAATGATATTAGTGAACATTGTAATACTCTTGTTTTAAAAAAAATTAATAATAAAAACACAGTTAAACCAGGAATACTAAACCTCACCTTGAGAACAGATCAAATAATTTCTCTGTTTTGAACGTAGAGATGGTCGGACACTCCCATTGGTTTCAAAGAGAGTTCCGAGTTCAGCCGAGCACGCCATTTGTCTGTACTTGGAACTTCCACTGAAATCAATGGGACAGTTCTGATCAACTCTTGATGTTGAATGGAGATTTTCAGAGAGGTGTAGCACATCTTGGTCCCACGACTATCACACATTGATGGCATGTGGCATATGGCTTCAATGTATTTGGTGGGAATACACCTTTATGGATATATGAGATGTGAGTCTCAAATTGGGATGGGCATGGGAGAGCAGTAGACACTAGACCTTCTTGAAGCACGTAGAAATAAAATTTAATATGCCAGTCAGATTCACCATGGCTTTATTTATTCCAAATTAAATTGCATTAAGAGGCAATAAGGTTTACCTCCATCCCTGGGCCATGATTTGCTTGACTGCTAACAAGACATGATTGAGAAGCTTTCAATTAAAGGGGTTAATATCGGCATACCACTGTCATTTGTGGTTTGCCACCAATATATTCAGGAAAACGAACATCTTTTGAGTATGTGATTGTTTCATACATAATATGTGTGAAAAAATGTTTGACATACATGTGTTTCCTTACTCTAAAGGGTATGTAGACATTTGCAATTACTCCCTTTCCTCCCTCTTCTTCCTAGCACATAGGCAGTACTATAGCAAGAAGATAAGTAGATGGAAGAGAGAAACAAATGACTGACTCTATGGGGTTTTCTGATCTCCATAACACTAATATCAACCAAACTTGTGAAAAAATTTAGGTTTGAGTCATACTAACCCTATCCCTAGCCATAATTGTAACCATTAGGGTTGTTTAAGAAGTTTTAGGGAGTTAAATTACATGGCCAGCGATGTGACACTCCCAATGCAGCCTAACTTCCAGTCTCATTTCCTGTTTGATTTCACTTCTGGTTACTATAACATTGGGTCTATGTTGAAGTAAACGGAAGGGACGTTGGGCCGCAATTAGACCATAGGTAAGACTGCAATGGTAACATAGTGTAAATGGACTGATAAGATAACTCTCTTAAACCTAACCCTAATTTAGTGTCAACCCCTTAAGTCCCCGGCCTGAAAAGGCCTTAATGACCAGCTACATTTTGTAGTTTTTGCCTCTTTGCATTTCGTAAATTTTATTATCTTTTAAATAACACAGTTGTATGAAGACTTGTTTTATGCAGGAGAATTTTATTTTTGGGTGCATAGTTTAAGTTTACAAATAAATGATTGCAATAAAAAAAAAAAAAAAAATTTTTTAATAATGTTTACACCTTTTACATTTCACACTAAATAACCTGGTCGATGAATTCTACAGGTTATTATGTTTGTGTAGATACCTAATATGTGTAAGGTTTTTTTTGTGTAATGCATGCACTGAAAAAAATGTAATTAAATATTTATTTGTATTTAGATTATTTTTTTCCTACAACTTTTTATGTTTTTTACTATTTTTAATTCCATTAAGGGATAACTATTTAACACTTTTTTACACTTAGTAATGTATTAGCCTATTAATGTTTGCTATGAGTACACATGAGTTTTTTTTTAACAAGTTATTAAATAAAGGCCGTGATTTTATTATTTTTTGCCTGGATTTAGTGCTGACCAAAAGGATTTAATATACTTCTCAGTGTGCACTTCTTGTAGCAAGGTACGTGCACCAGCCTCTGTGCATTTTAAATACTTGGAAAATAGGTTCAACTGGTTAAATTGTTTTCTTTTTTTGTGTGCGTATATGCTAATATATTACCTTCTGTGTCAGTATGACACAGTGGACCCTGACCGCAAGCTTCCTATACAGACAACCCTGGGACTTCTCTGGGTCCCCAGGGCTGACTGTGCAGCTGTACCCCGGGCAATAACAGGTCCCCGGGAGTCCCGATCAACCAGTGGAGCAGGGAGATGTCCTTTGATTATGCCGTGGTCACTGATCGTGGCAATCAAGGGGTTATGCGTCGGGGATTGGAGCTTCTCCGCTTCCCAGCACTTAGATCTTTTCCCCATGGCACGGATTTTCAGCCGGTTCTCGGTTTTAAAAACCGGCTGCAAACCGGCTGAAAAACTTTTACAGACCTTAATGGAAAATCCATGCAGCAGTCCCCACTGCACAGATTTTCCTTCCGCCGGTTTTTCGGACTGCTGGTGGTCCGAAAAACATAGAACTTGTTATTCTTCTGTCCGGTTTTTGGACGGCAGAAGAACATGTGAAGGGGGAAGGGTTTTTCTCTGCAAACTGCAGAGAAAAGCCGCCCCCCGGTGGCCGTGTGCACGGCACAAAATCAGGACAAATACCGGTCACATAAACCGACCGGTATATGTCCTGTGCCGTGTAAATGGCCCCTTACAGAGAATGCTCTAGGATCAGAGCTGTTGACTACAGCTCTGTTCTGCACCACCCAATGTCTAAAGTCGGTGAGTGGTCGTTAAGGATTTAAGGATTAAAGTTCATTAGATTTTTTTGATGTTTTTGCCAAAAAACTAATAAATGCCATCCCAAACCGAATCACTTGGATGTGAGTCAAGTTTGTTTTAAATCTGAACGCGAATCAAAACACTAGCTGTAAGTAAAACATGCCATCTTTTGGTATTTTATTCAGTCAGTAATGTTGTCACTAAGATATCCTTCTGCCTGTGCAACATGTTATTCTGGTTAGCAATGAAAAGAAATCTCTTCATGCTTCACAAAGACAATAAGAGTATATTTTTCTAAAGTTCGTCTAGAAACAGTGATTCTATTTTAAGAATTGTCTGAGGCATTGTGCGCTTTAGAGTTCTAATTGGCAGTTCCTTTCACCAAATATAATGGCCCTTGAAAGTATAACTACAAATACCTCTAGATTTACATTTCCCAAAAGCCAGCCTGGGAGTGTAGGGCTCGAGAGAAAAGCAAACAGAAACAGCAGAGCTTATTTACTTAGCATTACCAGGAAAAAGAAAAAGAGTATTTGCCCCTTCCAGATGACAAGTTTTTGCATTTGTGTCACAATTATTGTAACAATGCGAACCACAGCCTGGTGACCAGTCCGAGTCTGCTTCCCCGTTCTTATGGCAAGCTTTGGTCCGGTCCGCATTCAGGCCCTTTCCTTTAACATCTTCCATCTTCCAGTGTCTTGCTGACTACCTCGCCAGCATCTTCCTCGTGCCTTTGCTAGTACGTCCGCATCTTCCTGACCGGCCATTAGGGATGTGCACGCTGACTCCCTTTGAAATAAAGAGCCAACGCATGCCATTCAATGCTTCTCCAGCCTATCACCTCTGCCTGGGTCTTTTAGGGACATCTCCCCCCTGCAACCTTTGCCCAGCTGTTGGTGTGGTAAGTATAAGTCTTTATAAGGGATAAATGGCACTCACCGATAAACGGCAATCAGTTGCACCTGAAACTCCTCATTGCTTCACACTGGTCTATAGCGCACGGCTCCCTGGCTTCCAACCACAAGCCTCGTAGACAAGAAATAGCGAAAAATCACTGAATGGGACCAGCGCTTCCAGGTAAAAAGAGTGCAAAAATGTATTGAGTGCTTACATGACCACACACATGTGGGTACAAAAACAAATGGTTAAAATCCAACGCGTTTCTGGTGCTTCATCGCACCCTTGTTCACGGCAAGGTTGCCGTGAACAAGGGTGCGATGCAGCACCAGAAATGCGTTGGATTTTAACCATTTGTTTTTGTACCCACATGTGTGTGGTCATGTAAGCACTCAATACATTTTTGCACTCTTTTTACCTGGAAACGCTGGTCCCATTCAGTGATCTTTTCGCTATTTCTCAGCTGTTGGTGTGGTTTGACCGTCCTACCACTTCTGCACATTTTTCCGCATTGCCTTCCCGTTGCCGTTCCCCCTAGCTACGTTCCTAACTCTGTCTTGTCTTCCACCCGCTCTGACTCCTTGTTCATGCTCTCACTAAGTCATCCTTCTGTACCACGCTACTCGACTTGTTGGCAGTCAACGTAAGATCGTACTTCGTCGGTAGTGACCTGGGGGTTTCCAGCAGCAAAGACCAACCAGTCTTGTGACAGGCTTTAGTGAACACCAATGGTCCCTTAGTCTCTGCTCCTCGGCATAGGTTACGCCAACCCTCCAAAGTTGAACAAGAGGATCTACCTCCTTTCTCCAGTGCCCAATTGAGACAATTATTTGGATATACTAGATGTACTATTAGATAAAGGGAATGTTAGTAAAAATGGGACACAAAAAATAAAACAGGAACATAAGGGACCAAACTTATACTAATTGCCGGGTCCGATGGATGGTGTTTGACTTTTCTCGAGTCCTTTACCTTACCCTGCACTAGGCTTAAAACAGTGCATCAGTTTTGCCTGGAGCATTCCTAGAATTATAGGAGTAATATATCAACATATTCTATCAATATATTCAGCTTCATCATATAGATTACCAGGACTGATTTCTGCAATACCACAATGGACAAATATTGAATATGCATGAATCACTATGAATTAATAACTCATGAATGATATGATAATACTGTGTAGGGATTAGCGATTAAATACTTAAACCATAATTTTCCCAATCCAAACAAGTATCAAGAGTCATAGAATTATCAATAAAACTCCACATCCATAGACAAATCTATCGATAGTTTGTAATATTAGCTATGAGTAATGTTTCATATTACAAGTTGTTAACCTCCTTTCTTTGACAAGATGCCATTTGTTAAACAGTGACTAGAGTCACAGTTCCACAGAGGCCATATTTGCTCACTAAATGAAGATAAAACATGAGAAATAATATAGATTCAAATAAAAGTTTCACTTTAAAGGTTTTCTTCGAGACTTATGTACAATATACAGCGGGTACAATAAGTATTGAATGCGTCAAAAGTTTTCTAAGAAAATGTATTTCTAAAGGGGATATTGACATGAAATTCTCACTGGATATTGGTAACATTCAATCCAATCCATGCAGCCAAAGAAATCAAACCATAGATCTCCATGAATTAAGTTATATGTAGCAATGATAAATTATACAGGGAAAAAGTACTGAACACATGACAAAAGAGAGGTACAAAAAGCCATGGAAAGTCATGGCACCAGCCACACAAGAAACATCTAATGATGGGTAAAACCAGTGAGCTGTCTCAAGACCTTTGTAATCTTATTGCTGCAAAACATACTGATGCTATTTGTTACAGAAGAATGTCTAAACTACTGAAGGTTCCAGGGAGCACTGTTGGGGCCATAATCTGGAAGTGGAAAGAACATCATTTCACAATAAACCGGCCACCACCAAGTGCTTCTCGCAACAATTCAGACAGAAGAGTGCAAATGATTACCAGAAAAGATGTGCAAGAGCTAAAGACCCCCTGTGTAGTGCTATGGAAAGACCTGGAATTAGCAGGTACAATTGTTTCAAAGAAAACAATAAGTAATTCCCTTAACCTGCATGGCCTGTATGCACGCTCACCCTCCAGGGCCTGTATGCATGCTCCCCAAACAAGGCTCCACTGCTGAACAAAAAGCATGTTCAAGAACGTTTGAAATTTGCTTAACAACATTTAGACAAGCAGGTGAAATACTGGGAGAATATAGTCTGGTCAGATAAAACCAAAATTGAACTCTTTGGATGCTATTATATACAACAAGTTTGGAGGCCAAAAGGTAATGCATATCGCCCCAAAAACACCAACAGTGAAGTTTAGAGATGAGAACATCATGGTGTGGGGCTGTTTTCAGCATACAGCACTAACAAGCTTCATATAATTGAAAGAAGGATGAATGGACAAATGTACCAAGGTATTCTTGATAAAAATCTGCTGCCATCTACCAGGATGATGACGATGAAACGAGGGTGGACATTTCAGCAAGACCTTGATCCCAAACACACAGGAAACTCTCGATTTGGTTTCAGAGAAAGAAAATAAAGCTGCTAGGATGACCCAGCCAATCACCTGACCTGAATCCAATAGAAGATCTATGGAAGGAACTAAAGCTCAGAGTTCATAGAAAGAGTCACAGAAGCTTTAGGATTTGAAGAGTGTTTGTGTGGAAGAATAGGCCAAAATTGCACCTGAGTAATGCTTGCGGCTAGTTTCTCCATACAGTAGGCATCTTGAAGCTGTCATCACCAACAAAGTTTTTTTTTTTTTTACCAAAGCATTAAATACATTTCAGTAAGCGTGTTCAATACTTTTTCCCTATGTTATTTCTCATTATTACGCATAACTTAATCTATGGTTTGATTTATTTGCATGTGTGGATTGGACGAGTTGTTACCAACATCTGGTGAGAATTTCATGTCAATAGCACAGTAAGAAATATATTTACTTCAAAAATTGGTGACATGATCAATACTTATTTTATCCAATGTATAGGTGTTATCTTGAGAATAGGAGTCCCCTAACCCTCCCCATTGCTTGTGTCATGACTACACAGAACAGAGAGATGTGTCACTGCCTTTGTTAATTCCAATAGGAGTGCTTCTAATCAAGGTGGATCCATGGAGATTTGGTCTACCACCTTGGTCTACCACCACTTTAAAAAAAAAAATTACTGGAGGGTCCATCAGGACATCTAACTGTGAACAACCAGGAATATGCAATGATAAATTTGCTGTCTTTAATATATTTATATTTCCCTCTATGTCTTACAACTTAGTAAAGAATTATGTAGTTACAAATAAAACAGTTTTACACTTGAAATTGTAAAAAAAAAAATTAAAGTCAATGATAAACCATGTATGTGACATTTAAGTTGGAAGGGCTGTGCGGTGTGCCTGCCTCCTGAACAGCGTGTATAACCAGTAGCTAAATAGTCTGCAAGCTGTTCAAAAAACAAGTGCATCAAGTACATAAAGAGTTGCTCCTCTGTCGCTCTTACAGAGCATGAGCTGACCACCCTCTCCTAACAGAGCTGGAGCTGCCTCTACTTAAAAAGAGAGCAGGAAGGGATGAGCAGAAGGGAGCTTCATCACTTTCTGCTCTGTAAACATTATTGAAAAGAAGGTGATGAAGGCATCATTTTTAATAACTGTAATTTTAATAAATACTTTTCAATATATTATGAGCTGATTGAGAAAAAAAATGAAATGAGTTAGACAATCCCTTTAACTCTCTGTTATATAACTGATAAACAATGTATCAATGTTTGTTTGTTTGTGTAAGGGACTGTCAGGGACGCACACAGAGACACAGATGGAGTTAAGCCCTGATGCTGGTTCCAACCTCTGTCCCTGCCTTTTCGGGTAACCGACTCTTTACTAGGTTGGCCCCAACCAGAAGTCTGAGAACTGCTCTGAGTCAAGTGAGACACCAGATGTAGACGAACAAACACAGAACAAACAGGAGAGGTCAGACAGGCCGAGTCAGCAACGAACGGGCAGTGCAGTACAGAAACAGGTGGCAAGAGAGTAACCAGGGTCCAAGCAAAAGTCAAAGAACACAGAGAAAGCACATAAGAACACAGGCGATCTACAGGTAGAGGAAACCGTATAGCAGGCAAAGAAGAAAGAAAGCTGAGTCCTTTTATAGGGAACAGGAGAAGGAAGAACAGAAGTGATAGGTAACCAGGAATGTCAATAAAAAAGGAACAGGTTAACTCCACAAGTGCTGGAAGATTCCTGACCACAGGCGTTGGCCAGGAATCAAGCATACAGAGCTACGGACGGAGCTCACACTAGTAGTAGAAATACACAGGATTAAGTCATAAACCACGATTTACATCGTATCGGCCATGGCCAGAGACCGGAGCCAAAAGCCGGGGGTCTGTCAGGCACAATCATGACAGTTTGTTTGTTTAAAACTTGTCTTCTTTATTTATTCTTGTACTGTCCCCTTATTTTTTTTTTTTCAAAATCCTGTAACTTCTATCCAAGGATAATATCGTCCCATTGGAACAATCCAGCATCCGCCAGAGGGCTTTATCACCCACATTGGAAAACACTGATGTAGCAAAATGTAAAGTCCCAAAGATTGCCTATAATATGAAGCTCAGTACATTTTCACATATGGAAAAAATATATTATTGTCAGAATATGGGGCACATTTGGCCCCAAAACAATCCGAAGACAATAAGACAATAATTAGGACGTCTTTTTATACATTTCTGTTGGTGATAATGATTCAAGATGTGTGAGAACAGATGTATGCCATAAAAATATAAATAGGCATAAAAGAGAAAAGTGGATAGAAACATGTCACAATGAGTCATTTCTGAAACTTAAGAGGGTGCAGAACGTCGGTGAATTTCTAAAACAGAATTCTACTAAATCTCTCGCTAAAGGACAACTTATAGATTTACTGTATCACTGAAAATATCAAATATTACCTAACCCCAATATAATATCTTTTCACTGAATAATAGACGTTAAAATATAACTTTTAATTAAACACACCTAAAAAAAACAGGACAACGTCCCATCTAAAACGTAATGAGTGAACAATAGACAAAGTTATGTCAAATATCATTTCTAAACCTGTATACTATGGTAAAGGAACCACATTATAGAGGTTTAAAAATTATAGTTCTTCAATGCACACAACATAGATCCAGGCAGCACTTCCAAAGTAAAGTGGTTTTATTTCACCCAAATGTGCAACGTTTTAGCCTTTGGCTCATTGTTGAGCTGAAACGTTGCACATTTGGGCGAAATAAAACCACTTTACTTTGGAAGTGCTGCCTGGATCGATATTGTGTGCATTAAAAAAAACCTTTGGACTGCTGATTTTCTGTTCTAAAAATTATAGATGTCCTGTTTTTTAGGTGTGTTTAAAGGGGTTTTGCCACGATCTCATTTCATACCTCCTGCATCCAGCTCTTCAGCTCTGTGTGCTCAGAAGGGGGCGTGTGTGATTTGTTTGAATTGCATATCATGTGACCCTGCAGGATGACATCACCAGGCCTTTCCTCTCTGTAGTCAAAGAAAGGTCTGTTTATGTAAAGCATTGTGAGTACCTAAGAGGTAAAGCTTTTGCCTCCAGAAACAAGGGCCCTGAGTTCAAATCCCTGCAGGAACCAAACCTTTGTTTTTCTCTTTATCAATGCACAGACCTCATGGAGGTTTCATTTTTATTTATTTGCACTGTTTGACTAATTACTAAGGAGGACAGAGGATGAGAGTAGAGTGACAGCACCCGGGTTTTGAACACTCAGTAGCTGCCTGAGAGGAGAAGTGATGTCTGAGCATGTCTGACCAGGACTGAGGAGCTCTCAGCCCTGGTCGTATCCCCTGGAGATGAGCTGTAAACAATTTATCACTAAAGAAGCAGCTAAAACAAACACAGTGCAGAATTTTTAACAATAATGAATGGTGAAAATGTTTGTTATTTCATTTGCAAGCTTCCCACGTCAATTTTACTTTGTGACAAAACCCCTTTAATTAAAAGTTACAACTTATATATTTACCTTTTTCAAACATAATTTATTATTATTATCACCATTTGTAATCTCTTTAATTTTATTTTTGTAGAATTGGTAGTTAGTTACAAAAACCTAAAACTCATTGCTACGGCCTGACATTTTATTTTGAGCAGATTTCATCATTTGTCATCACATACAGTAGAGTGGAGCACTTTTTTGGGTTTGATTGCATATGCCTTTACACAGTATTTACCCTGTTCAGACAGTGCTGTTTTGGTGCAGCCAAAGGTTCTTGACAATCTGAGCATGTTGGTGGGGGAGCCAGACCTTGAGCTCAACAATAATGCAGTCAGAGATTAGACTTATGGAGATGGAGATTGTGTTCCACAGTTTTTGGCCTCTTTGATTAGTTGTTTTTTAACTTATAGTAAAAAAAATTGTAAGGCTGATAGTGATGACTGCACAAAAATAAATCTACTAGGAAAATAAAATTTAAGGTCAAGTGTTTAGTGATAAGATAAACTTATGGAGCCTTATGTATGAAAACGGTCTAGCGGTAAGACCATAGTTGCCAACTTTTGAAAATGGAAAAGCAGGAGATTGAAGAGGGCGGCGCGCGTATCGCGCCACGGCAAAAAAATTTGCATGGAAACGCACATCTTTTTGTGTGCCACGCCCTTCAAAAAGTCACACCCACTCCGCCTAACTGCATAATGGCTTTGGAAAAAAGCCAGGTAGATGCCCTTATAGCCAGGTAGTAGCCCCCCATAACCAGGTAGTGCCCCTTATAGGCAGGTAGATGCCCCCTTGTAGCTAAGTAGATGACCCCTTGTAGTCAAGTAGATGCCCCCTTGTAGCCAGGTAGTGCCCCCCCTTTGTTAGCCAGGTAGATGCCCCCCTTTGTTAGCCAGGTAGATGCCTCTTTTAGCCAGGTAGATGCCCCCTTTTTTTAGCCAGGTAGTTCCCCCTTTAGTAGCCAGGAAGTTGCCCCTTTAGTAGCCAGTGTTAGGTTTGCCCCCTTTAGAAGCCAGGTAGTTGCCCCCTTCAGTAGCCAGGTAGTTGCCCCCTTCAGTAGCCAGGTAGTTTCCCCATTCAGTAGCCAGGTAGTTGCCCCCTTTAGTAGCCAGGTAGTTGCCCCCTTTAGTAGCCAGGTAGTTGCCCCCTTCAGTAGCCAGGTAGTTGCCCCCTTCAGTAGCCAGGTAGTTGCCCCATTCAGTAGCCAGGTAGTTGCCCCATTCAGTAGTCAGGTAGTTGCCCCATTCAGTAGCCAGGTAGTTGCCCCATTCAGTAGTCAGGTAGTTGCCCCATTCAGTAGCCAGGTAGTTGCCCCCTTCAGTAGCCAGGTAGTTGCCCCATTCAGTAGCCAGGTAGTTGCCCCAGTCAGTAGCCAGGTAGTTGCCCCAGTCAGTAGCCAGGTAGTTGCCCCAGTCAGTAGCCAGGTAGTTGCCCCAGTCAGTAGCCAGGTAGCTGCCCCTCTATAGCTAATAAAAATAAAATAATAAAAGCCACTTACCTCACCAGGCTCCGTGCAGCACGGCCAGATCCGGACATCTCCCGGCTGATCTCCTCAGCGTCGCTGGGGGAGTGTGTGCAGGCGCGTGTCACTCCCCCCTGCGACGCTGATCTGTATGTACAGCGCACACCGGCGCTGTACATACAGGGGGAGAAGGTAGGAGGAAGCGATCCCCCTGCCTCCTCCCTTTACAGTGAGACGCGCCGGGTGGGTGAGCGGCCGCTGCGCCGTTTCACCCGCCTGTAGCAGGGGCTGGCGGCGCCAGAGTAGCGCATCAGCGCTACTCTTGCGCCGCGGTAATTTAAAGAACCCCCGCTGCCTGCTGGCGGCGGGAGGAATGCCAACTCTGCCGGGAGGGCGGGGGGGGGACCCCCCCGCCAAAAGCGGGAGAGTTGGCATGTATGGGTAAGACTGTCTTTGTTGCCCATAGCAACCAATCAGAGCCCATAGCAACCAATCAGAGCCAACAGCAACCAATCAGCGCTCCACTTTCATTTCATATAGTGCTCTGGAAAAATAAAAACTGAGCTCTGATTGATTGCTATGGGCAACAAGGACAGTCTTACTGCTAGACAGTTTTTATACATAAGGCTCCAAGGGCCACATGCATGAAAACTGTCTAGGTCTAAAACTGTTTGTTGCCCACAGCAACCAATCAGAGCACATAGCAACCAATCAGAGCTCCCCTTTCATTTTTCCACAGCACTATATGAAATGAAAGGGGAGCTCTGATTGGTTGCTATGGGCAACAAAGAGAGTTTTAGACCAAGACAGTTTTCATACATGTGGCCCTAAATGTCACCTAAATCAAAAGAAATGCAAATCATTAAAGCAAGCCTGTCAGGTGGATTATGCTGCTCAATCTAAAAGCAGGATGAACAGCTGATCTCTGATATATAGGGTTATATTATAGAGGAGAGAACCTGAGCTCTGTGATATATAGGGTTATATGATAGAGGAGAGAACCTGAGCTCTGTGATATATAGGGTTATATGATAGAGGAGAGAAGCTGAGCTCTGTGGTATATAGAATTATATGATAGAGGAGAGAAGCTGAGCTAAGCCTGTTCCTGTTGTATTCATTTAAAGAAACAGCGTTTTTACAATACAAATACCACTTCATTTTTGGCTGCTCAATTCTTTTGCGCAATTTACATCCAGGGGTTAATTAAGCGTTGTTCTGCTGCTGTGGTGACTAAAAGAAAACGTTTATTTCACCGCCAAAAAATAAATTTTTCCTGTAGCATAATTCACAAGCGAAGGTTAATTACAAGTTTTCCTCTTGTTGTGTAGCGTAAAAAACACGCCATTGTAACACGCTACAAAGCTCGTAGTTTTTGGTTGCTCAATTCTTTTGCGCAATTTACATCCAGGGGTTAATTAAGCGTTGTTCTGCTGCTGTGGTGACTAAAATAAACCGTCTTTTTCACCGCCAAAAAATAAATTTTTCCTGTAGCATAATTCACAAGCGAAGGTTAATTACAAGTTTTCCTCTTGTTGTGTAGCGTAAAATACACGCCATTGTAACACGCTACAAAGCTCGTAGTTTTTGGTTGCTCAATTCTTTTGCGCAATTTACATCCAAGGGTTAACTAAGTATTTTTCTGCAGTTGTACTCAGTAAAAGAAACTTTGTTTTTCACCGCCACAGAAGAAATTCTGTAGCATAATTCATATCCGAAGGTTAATTTAGCCTGTTTGTGCTTTTATATTCAGTAAAATACACAGTGTTTTTAAACGGCACATACAAGTCAAATTTTTCCTGCCCATTTGTGGAGCGCAATTTATATCCAAGGGTTACCAAAGCTTCTTAGTGGGTTCATTTGGAGTAAAATACAGGGTGTGTATTTATCATATACAGATATCTTTATCAAACAGTGTCTGTACATTTTAGAACAAACAGTATGTCAGACAGAGAGGTGGCAGGCTCTTCACCTGCGAGTGGTAGAGGCACAAACATTCCAGGCCCAGGTCGCAGCACAGCAAGGGGACGTCGCAGCAGGGGTCACTCGGTGAGGCCACAACTGCCGCTGTCATCTAGCGGCCGGGTGTTGTTCAGCAACCCAAGGGTTCTTGATTGGTTGACTAGGTCATCCTCTTCCTCCCAGATGACATCTGACAACCCCAGCCAAGAGTCGGTGAGAACGTCAGACACAACCCTTAGTTAGCATGGCCCGGGAGCGGGTCAGCGGCCCTCACCTGTCCTCAACCCGCCTCTGTCCCATCCGGTTCCCTCAGCCAGAGATCTACTATGTGGTCTGGGCTCAGCGCCACTATATAGCGAGGATGAACAATTTGAGGAGGGCAGTAAGCAGCTACTTGGCAGCGAAGAAATGGGGCCAATATCCCCTGCTTCTTGTAGTAGTCGGCAAAGTATATATGTTGAGAGTGGCATGGAAGGTCATGTTGTGAGGGGGTCAGCCTCTGCATACAAGACCGGTGATGAGAACAGCAGTGACGATGAAACACAAATAGATGATGATGTAGCTGACCGCATTTGGGGAGCCGGGTGAGGCAAGGGCTTCATCATCGTCAGGAGAAGAGGTTGTCAGCTTGCGCGTCAGGCAGCGGCGCAGCCAGCAAGTGTGTTGTGTGGCCGAGCGTCAGCAGGATAGCAGCAGTGTGAGGTCGGGAGCCAAGCGGCCACGGGGTAAAAAACCCGCTTCGCAGGTCCAAGAAAGTAGCAGAAACAGGGGCTCAGCGAGGCAGCGGCGCAGTAGTCACTCAGTGCGGAGCGTTGGCGGTAAAATCCGATACTCGGCGGTGGTGGCAGTTCTTTGCTAAGACACCGGAGGAGCCGAATATGGGTCTATGTAGAATCTGTGGGCAGAAAGTGAAGCGTTTCTAGGGACCTAACGTTGGCACCACGGCCCTGCATCTACACATGCAGCGTCACCATCCGGTGGCCTGGGAGAAACGTGGCTCAGATGTGATGGTCCATCCTGCCGCCGCAGCAACAGCAGCAGCTGCCCAGTGGCACGCATGCTATTGCAGCCAGTCAAGGCTCCACCACCTCTGCAGAAGGGAGCTGTTTCTCTTTGACATCATCTTCCGGTCCAGATGCTCCTGCTCCTCGCTACTCATGGCACCAGCAGTCGTTAAGCAAGGCGATTGCAAAGAGACAACAGTATGTGTCCAACCATCCTTAGGTGCAGCAGCTGACCGTGCTCCTGTCCAAGTTGTTGGTGCTGCAGTCCCTCCCTTTCCAAATGGTGGACTTTGCACCGTTCAGAGAACTAATGGCTTGTGCCGAGCCGAGATGGAGAGTTCCAAGCCATAATTTCTTTTCCAAAAAGACAGTACCAGCACTTCATAAATATGTAGAACAAAAGGTGGGCCAGTCCTTGAGCTTATCGGTTTGTTCCAAGGTGCACGGCAGCGCGGACGTCTGGAGCTGTAACTACGGTCAAGCCCAGTATATGTCCTTTACGGCCCACTGGGTGAATGTGCTTCCTGCCCAGGCACACCAACAACTTGGACAGGAGATGGCGCTTTCTCCTCCACGTTGTCAAACTGCGGCTCCTGCGCCAATGTCCGCCTCCTCCCCCTCCACCACCACCACCATCTCAGCCTTCACAAGTACTGCTCCATCATACCACATGTGTAGGGCACAGCGGTGTCACGCAGTTCTACACCTGGCTTGCCTCGGCGAACGAAGTCACACAGGGGAGGAACTGCTCTGCGTCATGCAGCAAGAAATCGATGTGTGGCTTTCTCTGCACCAACTGCAAATCGGAACCATGGTGACTGACAATGGTAGGAACATGGTGTCCGCGCTGCACCGAGGAGGGATGGTCCACGCGCCCTGCATGGCGCACATGTTCAATCTGGTTGTGAAAAGGTCCTGAAGTCTTCCACCGATCTTCAGAAGATTCTGAAAATGGCCAGGAAACTGTGCAGGCACTTCATCCATGCCTACAAAGCCAGGAACACCCTCCTCGAGTTGCAGCGGCAGAATGGCCTCCCCCAACACACTCTGATATGCGATGTTTTCACCCGTTGGAATTCCAGCCTGCACATGTTGGACCGACTGTATGAACAGAGAAAGGCCATTAACGATATTTTGATGATCCAGGCGGACAGGAGTACTCCCATGTGTAACTTTGATGTCAGCCAGTAGCAGCTCATGCGTGACACCTGCCGTTTGTTGAGGCCATTCTTACGGAATCTAAGTAGGTCCCGGTTTTCACCAGAGCCCGCCGCAAAGCGGGATGGACTTGCTGCGGCAGGAGTCTACCAGGTCGTTACCCCTGACGTGACTTGCTTGCGGTGGCAGCCAAAGTATAGCGTGGTGCAAAATCGTCAGGCAGGCTCGTAGTCAGGGACAGGCAGAAGGTCAGGACAGACGGCAATGGTTCGTGGTCATGGACAGGCAGTAGGTCAGGTCAGGCGGCAAGTTGCGTGGTCGAGGAACGGTAGCTAATGGTACGGTACACGGTAAATCAGAACAAGGCTTGGACCGCTTTCTCAGTAGGCTAAATGGAACTAAAGATCCGGCAACAGCCCCAGGAAGGGGCAGGCTTAAATAAGGGCAGTGACCAGCAAGAGCCAATTACCGGTGCACTAGCCCTCTAAATGTCACAGACCCGGCGCGCGCCTTAGGGATCGGGGAGGCGCGCGCCGGGAAGCTGGAGCAGCAACAGGAGCGCGGCCGGGTAAGTAGGAGGGTGACTGGCCGGCCGGGGAGCGTGCCCACCGCCCGACATGCGGGCGGCGGTGCCGCTCGTGCGGAGGCCACGGGTGTGCCCGTGACCAGGGACGGGGGTCGCAGGCCCACCCGTGACAATTGTCTGGTGAATTGAGTGGATTTTCTACCCAGGTGACAAGAGAGGAGGAGCAGGAGCAGCTGGAGGTGGTAGATGGAGATGAGGAAGACGAGGCAAATGACCCGCAAGCACGGTGGCAGTATACAGTAGAGATGGAGGCAGGGAGCCCCTCGGAGTCACTTGTGCAGATGGCCCGCAGCATGCTGATTTGCCTGGCTAGTGACAGCCGAATAGTCAGCATCCGGCAGAGGGATGACTTCTGGCTCGCCAATCCTATGGGACCCTCGCTACCAGGATCCCATTCCAAAATGGGAGCCATTTTCCAGCATTTGAGAGGGAGGACAAACTCAAATACAATTCAGGGAAATCCCGTCCGTAGTCAGTTGGCCGCTGCCTATGTGCGGAATTCCATCCCCTCCTCTGTCCAGGTCTGACCGGGGGTTCTTCAGCGCTCCACATGTACTACTTACTGCCGCGGCTGCAGTGGGGAAGGTGGTGGGTAGGACAGAACCAGCCCCACAGCAGCAACCTAAGTCCTGGAGTCACTGATGAGCATCATCCATCACGCCTCCTATAGGAGGCCAGTGCCACAGCAGCAGCAGCAGACTAGAGCAGACCCTGAAAGCTATCAACAGGTGGTGGGCCTACTTGGACAGACACTCTGCCACCACAGTGTTTCTTAGAAGATCCGACTGGACATTGGAAGCAGCCAAAACTGGATGGGTGGCCGCAACATGCCGTAGTATTGCAGTTGGAGAATGCTTCCCTGTCCCGGCCAGTAGTGTGGCAGCAAGTTGGGTGTTCGATGCGGCGGGGCCATTCTTTACCGCCAAAGAACACCAGCCTGTCCACGGGAAAAGGGAATGACTGACCTTTGTCAAGATGAATCAGGCGAGGATCGGGCGCCTAGGATTTTCCACACACCAATTGACCTTAGTCCTCAGACTAAATCATAGACATGACCGCCTCACCCAAACGTGGAGAAAATGAGTCCAGTGGTTCCAAACTACCTGCCTCAGCCACATTTCCTATGCCCGCCCGGCACCCGCACCCGCCTGATGCCACACTCTGTTTAAAGTTTCTCCATCTGCATCCACCATCTTTACCAGTGACTGTATTGTTCACCCACCTCCTCATTCTGTCATTGTGCACTCTATAACCTGCATGCTGCTGCTAATAGTTGCTGTGCGTGACATCCACATCTGTGTCATTGTTCCACAATCTCACCTCAGCTGTAGCTCCTGCCCCGTGACCCTCCACGAACTGCTGTCATTGTTCCACTCTGTGGCCATACTCCTGTTCTTTTTTGCCACCTCCAGAATGTCATTGTTGCCATTTGTGCCTGGCCTCATGCTCTGCTACCGTGACCTCCACACTGTTCATTGTGCCACTCTGTGGCACTACTCCTGTTGGTAGCCTACCTCCACTCTCTGTCAATTGTGCCCCCTCTGTGGCCTACTCCCAGTTTTTAAAAAACCACCTCCAGAATGTCCATTGTGGTTCCACTGTCTGTGACCTCATGCTGCGCTACTGTTGCTTGTAGCCGTGAACAGTGCCTCACTGTATCATGTGCCACTGTCTGACGCCGCATGCAGCTGCTGTGGCCTGCAGCCGTTCACCTCCACTCTCGTCATTGTGCACACTTGTGCCTACTACTGTTTCCACCTCCAGAATGTCCTTGCGCCACTGTCCTGAAACCTCATGCTGCTTGGCTGCCGTGACCTCCACACTGATGGTCATTGTGCCAACTTCTGTGGCCTCTCCTGTTTTTTGGCCACCTCCAGAATGTCAGGTTGTGCCACTGCCTGACCTCAAGCTGGCTGCTACCGAGTACCTCCACACTTTGTGTCATTGTGCCACTCTGTGGCCTACTCCTGTTTGGTCGCCACCTCCACTCTCTTGTCATGTGTGCACTCTATGACCTCATGCTGCTGCTACTGTTGCTGGTGCCGTGACATCCACACTGTGAGTCATTGTGCCACATCTAACCTCATGCGTAGCTCCTGCCGCCGTGACCTCCACACTCTGTCCATTGTGCCACTCTTTGGCCTACTCCTGTTTTTGCCACCTCCAGAATGTCATGTTGCCACTGCCTGACCTCATAGCTGGCTGCTACAGTACCTCACACTGTTCCATTGGGCCACCTGTGGCCTACTCCTGTATGGTGCCACCTCCACATCTCCTGTCAGTGTGCCCCTCTGTGTGCCTACTCCAGTTTTTACCACCTCCCAGAATGTACATTGTCCACTGTCTGACCTCATTGCTGTCTGCTACTGTTCGCTGTGCCGTGACATCCACCACTGTGGGTCATTGTGTCACTCTCTGACCTCATGCTGTTCGATCCAGCCACCGTCAACCTCACTCTCTGTCAGTGGCCCACTCGGTGGCCTACTACTGTTTTTGCCACCTCCAGAATGATCAATGTGCCAGTGCCGTTGACCCTCATGCTGCTGCTGCCGTCACCTCCACTCTCTGTCTCTCGTGCCACTCATGTGGCCTATTCCAGTTTTTTGCCACCTCCAGAATGTTCTTTGTGCCACTGTCCTGACCTCATGCTGCTGCTGCCGTCACCTCCACTCTCAGTCATTGTGGCCAATCACTGTTGCATACTCCACATTTTACACCTCCAGAATGAGTCATTGTGCCACTGGGGTCTACTTTCATGCTGCTGCTGTGGCTGCTGCCGTCACCTCCACTGTCTGACATTTGCCGACTCTGTGGCCTACAACTGTTTTGCCACCTCCAGAAGTCATTGCGCCACTGTCTGACTCATGCTGCTGCTGCCGTGACCTCCACACTTTGTCATTGTGCCACTCGTGTGGCCTGCTCCCTGTTTTTGCAACCTCGCAGAAATGTCATTGTGCCACGGCCTGACCTCATGCGCAGCTACTGTTGCTAGGGGGGTGGGGGGGGGGGGGGGAATCAGGCCACAGCGGGGGGTCCGATTTGGGTGGCCGGGGGGGGGGGGGGGGGATATCTCTTACCTCATGCTGTTGCCCTACCTCGTGGACCTCCACGTCTCTGTCATTTGTGCCACTCGGGCTACTCCTGTTATTTTGCCACCTCCAGAATGTCCATGTGCCACTGCCTGCCTCATGCTGCCTGCTACCGTGACCTACACACTTTGTCATATGTGTCCACTCCTGTGCCTATCTCCTGTTCTGCCATCCTCCAGAATGTCAATGTGCACCTGTCTGACACCTCATGCTGCTGCTACTGTTGCTGGTGCCGTGGACATCCACACTGTTCATTGTGCCACTCTCTGACCTCATGCTGTCAGCCGCCAGTCACCTCCACTCTCTGCATTGTGCCACTCTGTGGCCTATTCCGTTTTTTCCCCCCTCCAGAATGCCATTGTGCCATGTCTGACCTCAGGGCCCTGTGCCGCCGTCACCCTCCTTCCCTGTCTTTTTGGGCCACCCTGTGGCCCTACTCCCTTTTTTTGCCCCCTTTCCAAAAATGTCATTGTGCCATTTTCCCTGACCTCATGCGCTGCGGGGCGCCCGTCCCTCACACGTGTCATTTTTCCACTCTGGGTACTCCAGTTTTTTGCCACCTCCAGAATGTCATTTGCCACTTCTGATTCATGCTCTCCCCCGTACCTCCACTCTCTGTCATTGGGCCACTCTTTTGCCTATTCCTTTTTTTTACCATCCAAATGTCATTTGCCACCTGACCTCTCTGTTCTCCCCGGGCCGTCACCCCATTCTCTGCATGTGCCCTCCTGTGGCCTATTTTTTTCCCCCCTCCCCTTTTTTCCCCTCCAATGTTCTTGTGCCCACTTTGACCTCATGCTCTGCTGCCTGTGCACCCCCCCCCCCTTGTCATTGGGGGCCCACTCTGGGGCCTCTCCCCCTTTTTTTTTTTTTTCCCCCCACCTCCAGAATGTTTTTTGTGCCCCCTCTGCCCTCATGCTGCTAAAAACCTCACCTCCACCCCTCTGTCATTGTCCACCTGTGGCCTACTCCTTTTTTTTGCCACCTCCAGAATTTTTTTGGCCACTGCCCCTTTTTATGCTGCTGGCCACCGTCACCTCCACTCTCTTCATTGTGCCACTCGTGCCTACTCCATTTTTTTGCCCCCTCCAGAATGTCATTGTGCCACTTAACCTCATCTGCTGCTGCCGGACCTCCACCTTTTTGTGCCATTGGGGCCAAT